>CCAG010006115.1:0-92791 GCA_001077435.1 Glossina morsitans morsitans
TAACAAGGCTGTTACAGCCTGACGGCTACTGCTGCTGCTGCTGCTGCTGCTGCTTATGGATGGAGTTGCTTTTCACTATACCGCACTTATATGCCTTTTAAGCTACCACTAGACTTTTCCATTGCAGTTGTTATTTCGGCATTTTATTTTATTTTTTCTATTTTTTGTTTTTTATTTTTTCAAGTTAACATTTTGTATTTGCAATACATAGATATACACAAACACCGCACATGTACTTAGAAAACAAATAAGAAAAATCATAATTATTCTGTACTTTTTATGGTTTGTAATTGTGTGTTACTCTGCATCATTTTTTCTGCTCTTTTCTCTCTTCTTTTTTTCATTTTTTTGCTTTATTTTGAATTTCTTTTCAAAGGGCAAAAAAACATTTTCTGCATCGAGAGGCAGAAAAAAACCATAGAAAAAAAAAAAAAACCAAAATCTAGGCGAGTAGGCAAAAAGTTTAATGAACTAGGAGTACAAATAGAAAACAATTTCTATGTAATCTTTAGTGAGAATTTAAAAAAGAAATAAAAAAAAAGCAAAATAATATTCAACAAAATTTAAAATAATGCAAAAATTTAAACGTAGGGACAATAGATGCTCTTAAAGAGCATTCACAATATATTCAAAAACTCCGCTATGCAATATTTATTTCATGGCGTTTGATAAATGATGTAGTGTTTGTATGAATAATATTTAGATCATGGCGTATGAGTATCTTGTAACACAAATTAAGTTATGCGTTATATTAAATCGGCAAAAGATTTTTCTTCTCATATATAAGAGAGACTTCTTCAATTAGCTTTACATTTATAAATAGAGATTGAGTGAGTGAGAGAGTGAGAGAGTGAGAGAGAGAGAGAGAGAAAGAGAGAGGGGGAGAGAGAGATACAGATCTATATGCACAAATGCACGAATTGCGAAATTATTTTACAAAAATTTCGATCTATGAAGGACGCACAAATAGAGATAACTAACAGGTAAGGAGTTTGTATTCCACTGTGAGAGATGAAACTAAATTTAAAATATTGGCTGGGGACTTTTAATTTTTTTTAAAAAAAAGTCAGAAAGCGGAGATATGCTCAGTTTAGGTTACATTGCAGGCGTCTCCTTGACCGATTACCGCGCCCAAGAATTTCCAATGTTAAGAAGCACCGAAAAAGGGAAGAGAAAGAAAGGAAGAATATTACGCACACGCAAAGACGGTCATACTTAACTCGATCCAGAATCTTTGTAGGGTATGCGAAACCATATTCTAGATGTTGCAACCAAATAGTAAAATCATTATATCTCGATCCTTCGGTGATAGATATAAAACGTGAGTCCATCTTCTCATCTCATTCTATATGCCACATACATTCGTGCGAGCTGCACTTGAGTTACAGTTGGTATAAGTTTTAATGCAATGAGCGAGAGAGGGGGATAGAAAGAGCGTGCTCTCGTTACAATTGGTATAAGTTTTAAGTTTTAATGAGTGAGAGAGGGAGATAGAGAAAGCGTGCTCCTTCGTATGCAATGATGAAGAGAGAAGCGACCATATACGTAATCAATCCTTTATACATTGGAAAAATGCCAACACTTGCGAATTTGTAGGATACGAGAAAACTATTTATTAATCACTTATTGAATATTTTTTATTCGAATTAAAAACATATTTCACATAAATGTTATTTTCTCAGCAAGATTTACGCACACACATGTCACTTTCAAATAAATAAAATTAATTTGTATACAATAATTACAGATTAGACTGGAGTTTTCTTGCAAAAAGCAGACGTAAACCGAGCTCACTTATCGTTCATCACCTTTCACTTTTGCATCACAATGCACAACAACGCCTGCCAGTGACTTCTTCTAATGATTTCTAATTACAAAATTTCAATTCCCTAAGTCTACACCAGTTAAGATTTCATTGGGTGCCAGATCTGGGAGATCTGGAATATCGGCGCGGCAAACGTTTTCCGACAAACCAATAATCAGAAATGGATTGCATGGAATGGAAAGGTCCATAAAAGAAGGTAATTAATTTATTAATTCACATTGCTTCTGTTCGGGACCTGTTAAAGATTTCGACATTGGCTCATTGAAGGTAACAGGGTGAAGTGACTTTTTAATTGAAATTTTAGTTAGTTAACCCGAAAGGAAAAGACTATGTTTTGAACTTATGTCTCCAAGATATTAAAGAGTAATTTAAAATGCTTTAGGGAGTGAGGAAAATAGATGCTAGCTCTGATTTTTGCCTTCTGTATCACATACTTTTTTATTTTCCTTTTTCCTCCTTCTAGTTCTTTTTGAAGAATATTGGCACTACACTAGTAGCTTCTTTTCATTAATTTAGTTAGCGAACAGTGGATTATATCATTTTGCAAAAGCTAAGAATTAAGAAAACGGAAGCTCTCCTACATCACCTTTAACAGGCCCTATTAGATCGAGTAAGGAAAACATAGAACGTTTTATATGGATTTCATGTCGATGAGCCCCTTGAAGCCGACTCAAATTCCAATGGCTTTCAATAACTGATGTAATAAGAGGATTTAAGTTTTGTGATATGTTTTAAAAAACTCCCCCTCAGGGTGTCGAATATGTACCTACGTCATATGAACTAAATTTATTCAAGTCACCTTTTTTTTTTTTGCTGCATCAAAGAGTACACAAGTTTGTATTAAAGCTAAATAGAAATGTTTACAAACAACTGGAACGAAATCGTTTTAAATATATGTAATAAAAAACAGAAAAATTGTGCCAACACATCTTCTCATCTTTTCAATACAATCGACGTTAAAAACAGAAAAGAATAACATTACAAATTGAACTGTTTGTTGTTATTGTAAACAAGGTGGATATATACAATTGTGCTTACCAGGCCATGGTAAGGTAAATGAAGAGAAAAACTTGCAGACGCCCACATACCCACACACATCTATATATATATATATACGCAGAGTTATGAAAACAGGATACACAGAAGGCCTGAAGCTATAGCATACCTATATTGCATTCACACACACAGCATAGCGTATAAGTGCGAAGATGCACTTACATACATACACATGCCGCGCATACACACATACCATACTCTATATAAACTTTTTTATTCTTACACTTTGTCTTGATTGTGCTGATTGTAATATAGAAAGACAGAAAGGGAGAGAGAGAGAGAGAGAGAGAGAGAGACGGAAATAAAGGGAGAAAGGCAGAGAGAGAAAGAGAAAAAAAGCTGTACAATTGCAAACAGATCCTAGCTATAAGTTTAAAAAACTAGGTCAAAACTTTAAGATTATTTCATGGTGATATGCTTGCCTATGCAAGCCCCCTAGCATGCAATTGTTATTTGTAATTCTATTGGAATAAAAAGTTTTTTTTTTTTTTTTTTTTTTTTCTTTTTTGAATGTAATGCTGTTAAAATCAAGACTGAATTTCTGAAATTAAATGCTTTTTTTCTCTGCACTACTTGTTATTTATTTTAATGAAGGCCACGTATACGAAAACGAATCGTTTGCTTTCATCTCGTCCTGTCGTCGTAAGAAAAAGCGTAGCATAAAATGTAAAGGTAAAAACTTTACTTGGTTTTAATTGAACTAACAATAATTTCCAGCAGATATTTGCCAGTCACGAAAACCAAAATGAAACCTTTACTCATAGGAAAATGGAGCAAAAATGAGTTTTACTGCACTTCTTGCAAGACACAGCAATATTCTTCGCATAGAACCCATAAAGTGCACGATTCGCATTTATATTTAAGAAAATGCATATGTTCTTCAAAGAATTGCTTACACTACGAATGTATAAAATGAGCTATGAAGTTCATAGTAAGTGATGGAAGTAAATGCAACCAATTTTAAAAACCAGGGAAATAAAGAAAAATTTATAAGCGTATGGCCATCACAAACATACGAATTACTTGAAACAAATAACTTTTAGAGACTCTCTGTACTCGACGTCTTATTTATTATAATTTATTTTTTTGAGAACATAAATGATTTTAACGAATTACTCCAATAAGATAAAATTCAAAAACAGAAGAGAATTCCCTGCAGCAGAAATAACTTTGAAAAACTGGATCTACTTCTTTTTTACTAAGTTCATTACAATACAAAGTAATTGGAGATATTCTTCATTGGAAAGTGGTGCAAATCAAGAGCGTATAAATCAAACACTGTGCACATAGAGAGTGCAAGTTATATATGTAACGCATACTTAATCAACTTGAGATCATGTACATATATGTACTTAAATGTCTGTCTATATGGAATCTAACAACATGCACAAAGACGCGTGAATGAATCTTTTATATTGGGCCTATCGAGGCACAGCTTAAGACAAGAAACGTAGTTAGAAGTATGGGTTGCTTCGAGTTTGCTTCATACTGAGATTGAAATGGATAGGCTCTTATCTTCATAAAGAATTATTCACAATTCTGTTGAATTTCATCGCTTCTGGTGAGTTCCTCGCGGCATTAGGTGTCACTCACGGCAACCACTTAGGACCCTATCCTCAGTGACTTAGCCCTGCCATAACTCAATGCACGCTGACGGTATTAAACTGTTTTTTTTTTTCCTTTTACCTTCAAATCCCACATTTCTCTCCTTCAATCTGATTTATATAACTTGGTTGCGTGTTGTTCATTAAAAAGCAAAATGCAAGAATCTTTCATTTTCAAAGAGAAAATCATTTACTACCAAGTATTTCACCGATTCACAAAAATTGGGAAAATATATTCATTCATTGACTTTAGGTCTTTATTCGACGAAAGACTTCGTTTTAATTTGTGTTACACTTTATTAGATGGCGGGCCAAAAAGGTCTACAACTCATATGTCACGTGATCTTGGTGTGGCCAATAGTTGGATATGTCCCTTTCTACAGGCTTTATGTGCATTCAACAGGATCCATTCAAAAACATATCCTGTTCCATGCTTTTAGGAATATGTGGGTAGGCGTACTTGTAGGTAGGCGTACTTGTTTCCTTGACTCATGACGAAATAGATTGGTTATTGGCATTAGAGGAACGTATATCTAACCGTGGTGTTTCTCTCTCAGTTAAGTGGATAAATAGTACCATTGTTGACTGGCCACAGTCACAGTTGACGAGATCAAGTTCAATGCTCCTAATCGCTTCTCTAGAAACTTTACATTTACAAAACTTAGCTAATGCAAATGCAATTACGAGATTTTCAGTCCATTCAAAATCGTATTGTAAAAATCTGAATGATATCTATAACTTAATCTCAATATCGATTTAACTCTGCATTATACGAACACTTTGCCTATGGCGTAGTTAAAGTAATTTTTACTCTTGAAATCTTCTATCTATGATTCACAAATTGAACTGAATATATGAACGCAGCTTTCATTGATTTCATCTAAGCATGAATTCATCCAAGGATTTCTAAGAGTTACCGTTCGTACATTTGTCAAAGCACACACACACATATACGACACCCATAGATCATATCGCTCAAAAAGTCTCCGATTTAACTGCCCATTTTTTTCCCCCGTTTCATCTCAAAGTACGGCCCCAATCGACTGTTGACTGTTCTTGTTCTTCGCTTTGGATGCCAATCACGGGTTGGTGTTCACTCCCGCTATTTGCCGATTTAACTCTGGACTGTAATGATAAATCTACGTTTTATCCATTGTCACATATCGAATGAAAAAACCTAAACTAAACAACACCATCACGTTGTTGTTTTCGGTCAAAAGTGAACAAACGCGACACTCCACTATCTCATGGATAAATGTTCAGGCAGAATAGCAAATAGTCGGGGGGGTGTCAGCCATCTCACCACTCACAAGTTCAGTTTTCGGTCTTACAAAACGATTTTGTGCACTTCTTTTATGGAACAGCTGCCGGCTTCGGGCGACCACAGCGTTCAGCATCGCAGATATCCGTACGTCGTTATTTAAAATTAGCAAAGCACCCACAAATTTATTATTTCGACAGACCGGTGTCGCCATAACACCTTTCAAGCTAATGCTGATTGTGAGTGCTTTCTTTTCTTATCAAACAACAACATTTGATTAATAGACGAAATTCAGATTTTTGCATTGTTTTGAAAATTACAAAAATAGCGTCACTAGAATAACTGTAACTTATAAATAAATTATCAAAATGTCATGAAATGTAAACACATATGCTTTGAAGGTTGCTACTATGCAGGCATCGTATCGGTCTGTGAATAGCGTTGCCACATATTTGTCAGATCAGAGACTAATCGAGTGATGTACTACGATGGATATTCTTTGTTCCATATCATACGTAGTTAGTGTAGCTTTTATATATGAAAAGGAAAAACGATACTTTCTCGACCAATGTAAAAAGATGTCAGAAACACCCAGAAATACACAGTGTGTACAGAAAGAAGACTGACTATAAGCAAAACTTCGATTTTGAACAATGCTTTATATTGCATTTGATGCTAAGCGCACTATATGGATTCTTCAGATGCTCGATTTAATGAAACACGTTGTTCGACGATATTGATTATGCAGCGATGCCATTATCGAAAAGTTTTCCCACTTCTTCAACATTTCGTAACCGCCTGCCAGTCAAGTCATACTTCATCGATATGAACAAGGGGTGTTCAGAAGGCGACATGTCTGGTGAGTTGGGTGTAGCAGAGCTGCCTATTTGAGCTGCAATAGTGTATCCTGGACAACTCTTGCAGCAAGTGGACAAAATGACATTTTCAGTCAATGCATGTGGTAGCCATTTTAGCCATTATTGCTTATCTTTTTTGCCACAATACCTCGTTTAATTTGTGGCATTGATGTCGGTAGACATCTGTTGCAACAGGTTCATTCGATTTTAGCAGCTCGTAATACACTGCACCCTGCTGATTACACCATATGCACAGCAAAACTTTAGGGCCATGAATACTCCACTTTGGTCTCGATGTGGATGGCTCTCCTGAACTAATCCCTGAGTTCCAGCGCTTGGTGTTATTGTGGCAGGTCTAGTTTTAATCACCAATCCCAATACGCCACAGAAAATTCTTCTTGTTTTTTTGCCTGCCAACCAATGAAGCCGTCATGTCGAAACGGTTCAAAATGGCATTTTCAGTCTGCTTGCGACATAGCCGATCTCCCTCCTCTTCGATCCCATGTAGATGCCTAAACACAGTCGATGCGTCAACTGCTAAGCTGTTCGAAAATTCTTTGAAAGTTTCAGCTGAGTTTTCGTCCAATAAGTCTTGCAATTCATTGTCTCCGAACTTTTTTGTCCTCCAAGCCTTTCTTTGCCATTTACATCTAAATCACCATTTTTCAACTATTAAAAGCAAAAGCGACTATTGGGATATGATGATGATTTAGCATTACCGTAAGCTTCTAAAAGTGTTGAATGGGCTTGGGCAAGAGGATTCTCCAACTAACAAGCGATAGTAATGGATGTCGAAAATGCAACTTCAACGTTCCAAGATTAGCGCCTGCATACACTGAATAACTGAATAATACCAAATGGAAAACTGGGATTTTATGCATCGAATTTAACCGTTATGTCTACTGGTATTTCGTATTACTTTATCATTTTTACTTGTAGAAGTTGCTGGCCACAATTTGAATGGAAGTCCTAATAGTTTCCCTTGCAATTCATTAAATTCTCTAAACAATTTTCTATAATTTATATAAAATTACCTACTACTCTCTCTCTCTCTTTTTCTTTCTCTCCTTTTCTGTATTTTTCTCTATATTCTCTATATTTACTTATAATCTTTGCTAATTATTTTGGTTTTCCTCCACGAGTTTTCTTATAAAATACTTTTTACTTCTAAGACTTTACTTTATCACACATACATGGGCAGGCATAGCAGGCAAGCAAAGCCACATGTTTCTTATTTTCACTAAATTAATTTCAATGTATACCATTAACACATGTGCATGGTGATAAGAGGGTGCTTTGATTTCAATAACTCCAAGTAGTTTTACCACAAATAAGTTTTAGTTATGCACAATCAATTCCAATTTACAGCAACATAGTAGAGGAGTACGGGCAGTCTATATTGCTACGTATTCGCCTGCTTGTACGACTGCAGCTTGTATATGTTTGCATGTATGAGCGTGTATATGAGAAATGTAAAATTCACAAGCGCATAAAATTGAAATAATTAAAAGTGAAGAAAATTATCTCAAATATGTGGAAAATTTCAAATCATCATCATTAACTCATAAAATATTCACTATTACGATTACAAAGTTAATGTACGTTTATATATATATGCATGTGCTCTTATTATTATTATTATTATTATTATTATTATTATAATTGACATTACACGTACGGTTAGTTGTCAAAAAAAGCAAACGAGCAGATTTAAGCGAACCACACATCTACATGCATCGTCCATACGGATGTATAAAGAGAAAACAGAAAAAACAAAAACAAAAACGAAAAGAAACATAAAAATACAATCTACACAGCATCGTATGATTTATTCAATTAAGAATTTCATATTCAGAAGCAACTTAATTTCAGTTTCAATTTCCATTTGAAATTTATGTCCTTTCTGATATTGTTTTTATTACGGCTGTCATTGCTGTACGATGCACTTAATTGAAATGTATGCTTATTTATGTAAATCATTTAAATTACATACAATAAAAACACTTAAATGCTTTTAAAACTTACTAAACGCGAAAAAAATAAATAAATAAATATGCTGGATGAGGGGGACCGAGTTGGCAAACTGTTCCCCTGGCCATTACACTCGGCAATAGCAAACAATTTTTTTTTTTTTTTTTTTTTAGTTTATGTTTTTGCTGATTTTCGACCTAAGTCAGAGATTCACATACTTATTTAAATATTGTATGAAATTTATACATGCATGTTGTTCGAAGCAAGTCACGCTCAATAGTTACACATAGCCACAATAACAGCTGAAAATCGTTTTAGATCGAAAGGTCTTAAGGATTTATCTTCTTTTTTTTTTTCTTTCTTGCTCTCTCGTCTCTCGGGCATTAACCCATCGTTTTTTTTTTTTTTTTTTGCTTTAATGAAAGAAAATTAAAGTCTGGTTAGAATCATGAAATTTAGGATAGAAAATTATGTCGACTTTATATATAAAAATAATTCCACTTACTTACTAACAAAATAAAATAAATCGGAATGAAATCAGAAAATTAGCATATCGTTGTAGACATTTGAACCTTAAACGAAGGAGTTCTTAAGTGCAGGAAATATTTTTGAAAACTTTAAAGAAATGCCCGCGGAAAGAATGTAAAGTGAGCAAATAGGTTTCATAGAACCAAAAAATTTTTCGATAAAATCGAAGGAGACTTTTTTGAAAGAACTCAATCCATTGGAGGAATTAATTTTAATAACAATCATTAACTGTTTCTTTATCGTTAATAGGAAAAAAGTAGAGTAAGATTTGCTTAAAGAATATGAAAGTTAAGGTCGATAAAAAATTACACGTTGGATTATATTGGAGATGGGAGTTAAGTATCTCTTTTGTTCAAGGATAAATTAAAATATTCTCGATTATTTGTCTCATCCCTAGAGAAATGTTAATTGTACTTTAAACGGCGAATTTTTACTTGGCCTTAAAGCGGGCGCGAAACTAACTCTTCGGAAACAATAACTATCGTATAATTCAAGCACTGATCGCCGACTACTAATACAATGACAAATATTAATTTGCTTTGAGAAACCCTGACTAAGTTAATATTAGTCAATTTAAACTTTTTTTAATTTATTTATTACGTGTACCGTGGTTGGCTATTTGCGGGTAAATGGAAAATTAAGCAAAAACTCAAAACACTTACAGTTATTTCGTAATTTATGATATATGCATATTTAGACCTTGACATTAAATCTGATAATAAATGCAACATTTTTTCTAAAATATATTTAATTAAGTTTTTCTTAAAAAAAAAAGAGGGCGAGACAAGACCATTTCGTGCATTTTGTTTCGATCCACCATTACATATCCTACATCGCTTCGCTTAATGCAATTACCGATATAAGATCTTATATTGGAAATGGTCGAAAACTGTTTTGAATAGACTTCGTCCTTGAACCAACACATGTCAGTACACGGAATTTCGTCAAAATATCTCAAATATTGCGATCTGTAGGCTAAAGTAGAAGACAATAAGGCAGACAGACGGACAGAGAAACTTGGATTTAAATTAAATGGTTTCGAAATCGATTGCTTTAGTAAACGGGGGATCTATCTCAAGTTTTTCTGGGCGTTGCACACATCCGTATAAATTTATAATATTTTTGGTACCATAAGTGGCGTAAGTTATAATGATGATAAACACTGACCGACCAATTTCTTTGTATTTTATGATATTGGATAACATAAATATATTATCGAAAAGTACTTATAATGCTAGCGAAAAATATAACGGTTTTTCTTATACCTAAACGAATTTGCTTTCCTTTCAAAATTAATGACTTACTTTAGTCGTTGATTAAAGGGAACATATTTCACTTTTATTAGCTTGTTCTTAATAATGAGAACAAAATACCTTATCGGTTTTATAAAAATACTTATTCATTTGATCAGATATAGGAAGTTGTATTTGAGAGAAATGTATGTCGTCACAATAAAAATTTGTGATCATTAACACTTATGTTCTTGTCATTGGACTGAACAATTTTTATCCGCATTAGGACTTTTACTTTTCCAATTTGAGCAGTGCATCTGTTACCATAAACTAAAATTAGCTTTTTAGAAATGCTTACTACTTCCTCTCATCCTCTGAATGCTATAGTTTCATTCGAAAGACACATATTCAATAAATATATATAATCCGCTTATAATATGAAATTCATACTATTAGGTTAGCGTAGTATGCTCTAGCCATCATGCCTTTTATTGGGGAAATTTCAAGTGAATAAGATGGACTTACACCACTTTCAAAACAACACGTAGTTTACAATAGCGTTAATAGCTAAAACTTCCATCTTCCAAATATTAGGCAATCTGTAGTATTTTGATCACAAATTGTTTACCGAAATCAAAGATCATATCAAGTTTTAACATATCACTCAATAAGTTCGTCGCATCATTAATAGCCAAACAATTTTTTAGGCAAAATTCGTTATTTAATTCGTTAACATAATGTCCTTCAAGAGTGATGCATTGATTCCAATGCTTATCGAACGATTTGTTTAACTCTTTAAAATACGCTTCCGTTTCGCCGATCCTCTCTTCCATAGAGCCATACATCTTTATTTAGTTCTTCTTCTGCCTTTTGCAAATTTATTTAAGTTATTTTTCTACATGATACAAGAAGATGAGAGAGACAAAATCAGCTGTTCATTTATAACGATGTTAGTAGCATTTCCACACGACTATTCCCCCCCCCCACCCCCCCACCTAATATCACAAAAGAGATTCGAGAAAATAGGGTGGATGAAGTTGGCTTCTGGCGCGGTGCATTGTCTTGATGAAAGAGCATCTTTTCCTCCTTCATTTTTCTTTTTGTTTTCGTCACCCAAGCGGAACAATGATCCTATGCAATATTAATTATTGATCCTTTGTTCCTTTTGGAAGAGAGCTTTCTCATAAGTAGAACATGCTCATGCAAACCGGTATATGCAGTGATTTCTCAGCCATCTCACGCAATTTCGCTTCTCAGTCTTACAAAGCGATTTTGTGCGCTTTCTTATTTTTTCCCCAGCATTTCTTTTTTCCCTCACTTCTTCATCGTTTCTCTTAAGGAGAATATTCCAAATAATGTTCGCATGAGAAAGCAATACTTTATCAAAACAGGAAATGCAGATTTTTCTATATATATAATAACTTTACCTTCTAAACTAAAGGTAGGAATGTGATGAAATTTGGACACAATTCGTTTGAAGGTTTCTATTATCCGGGATCCATAATGTGGCAAAGAAAGGAGACTGATCGAACGATATGCTATCTATAATCATCATTGTCTTCATTTTATTTTTTCAAAAATGGACTTGTCCCACTTTAAAAATAAACGGCTAGTTTACTTGCTATATAAGTAATTTACGAAAAGTAATGAAAACTATATAAACAAAAGTTTCATTCCAACGAGTTTTTTGTTACTTCGTCAACAAACAATAAGAGCAAAAAAAAAACTCTTGAGACAAAACATACGTTCGGTTCTAAGTTACTGGCTTTTGGTCAGGACAATATTTGTGATGAGTGACAAGTTTACTCACATTGACTTTACCGTAAACAAGTGTACATATATATAGATAAATGTATGTATATATATATATATATATATATATATATATATATACAAGCCCACAGGGATATATAATATATAGGCGAAGGAAGATTCGCATAAAAGAGATAAGAAATTTGTATAATTTTTGTGCTTTGTATGTTTATCATCTAAACATGAAATCAATTTTAAATGTGTTTTAAAGGAATGCATTTATACATGAGTCCGAAGTACCCATGCTATATATATATATATTGTTTATTGATGTGTATCATATATGAATATAGAAAATGCGAAATATGAAATATGAAATAGGAAGTTGGAAATAGGAAATATAAGTAGAACAGCAGACGCATATACTTATTTGGAGATTTTGTTTGTTTGCCTTCTGTTTCCCGCACGTATTCCTTTACGTTAACTTAATGCATTTTTCTTTCAATTTTGTATTTATTTTTTTATCAGGGTTAATGCTCCTTCAGTTCTCTTCTTGTTTTTTTTTATTTTCTTCTCACTTACAAAGCTGTTGCACTTATTTAAAAATTCAAACGGTATTTCAGCGACCTCTGCGCTCGCTTTACTGGCTGTGAGGCAAGCAAGCACCTTTGTCTGCTTGCATACATACATAAATTAATCCATCAACGAACACGCATACATGCACGAATACATGTGCATATATATATATATATATATATATGTGTGTATATATATGTATGTGCACACATATATATATATATATATATATATATATATATATATATACAACATGTGAACATATTTGCTTAAACGCCGTAAGATTCTTTTAATTATTTTAAGCCAGAGGAAATGTTGTTTTTATTATTACTATGCATGTACATATACATATACATATACATATGTATGTTAGTTTGTAGGACTTAACATCAGTCGGGTCTCCTTAGAGACAGATGCACATATTTATAATGTACAATACATTGTTACGAAAACTGAATGTACACGCGTGCAACAAACGTATATAAAACATTAATGAAAGGATATAGAAGTAGAAGGTTTTTTTTTTAAATTTAAATATATAAATAAAAATAAATATAAGCAACCATCTAGGTTGCAGCTCCTGTACGAACCTTAAATACCCGTTACTTGCAATTTAACATAATTTACAGAGCTATGGATAACTCGGTCGTTCGATCAGGATCACATTTTCAAAAAATAAAACCATATCAACATCTATGATCGAAACAATAGCCAATAGCCTGTTATGAGCGGCTGGATAATGGAAACTTGATTCGTATCCATCAACTAAGGAAATTTATGGCAATTAATCGATTTCTATATTGAGCTTGTGTAACCTTTTCAATGCCAAACAAATAAATGGACGGCAAAAAAAAAACTCACAATCTTGCCTAATAGGTCGCCTAATACCAACTTTTGTTTATGACACGACGAGACGACAAACTAAATATACCGCCATTGTTCGATTTGAAAGAGATGCTAAATACCCGATTACATGATGAATAAGGAAATCACATTGCAAGAAGGAAAGAATATATCGTCTACTTCTTTACTTAATTTTATTTTTATTAAACAAAACAAAAACAAAAAAAAAAACAAGACAACAATTTAGCAATTTTTTGCTCTAATGTTATTTTATACAAATAAAAATAATGCCACTAAGAAGATTTCAGTGGTCTCTGGAAGCACTCTAGACGGCAAATCTATTCGACACATAGATTTCAGAGTTTTTTGCACATTTGTACTGCTCTGCTGAATAGAAATTTGCTTAGATGATAAACTGAAATAGAAGTAAAAAGTTACAAAAATTTCTTATATGTTTTATGCAAGTTTCGTGTATGTGTGGGTGTGTGTGTGTAATATCTCGAATTATTCATCAAAAGCTTCGTAAAGCATCATTCCATATAAAATGTTGAGATGAGTTATCCTCCTCCATATATATTATGTGTCCATCCACTTGCTACGTGTTTCTAGAGCATTTATAATTGCAAAAATTGAAACCCAAAACTAAGACTCGACCACAAATTAAGTTTAAAAATATGGCAACACCTTACCCCTATACTAGTTGGAAATCTTTAACTTATAATTCAAAGCAGATATTAACTCAAGACTCGGTATCAATGTTTAACGCCAGCACGCTTAGTGCGAAATAGTCTCGAGTAGCCAACTAATATGCTTACCTGCCCGCCCCCGTTTTAAATCACAATCGGAAAATAGTTATATATAGTCTGTTCGATTTTTGTGATTGGTTTTGTGATTGGCTTTAATGGACTTTATAGCTGATCTTTAAAAAATATTTTCAATCAATAAAACTAAAAACGAGCCATCGGTTCGCACAAATCCAAACAAAATTACATAATTCACTAGAGCATATTATTGCGAAGCCAAGTGACTTAATGGTACGGCCAAGTAAATGATATACAAAAATATATTTTTTCCTTTATTTTGCGAGAGATATGCGAATGCGCCGTCAATTTATTGTTCAATAATTGAATTGAAAAAGAATTTTGAAACATCTCAACAAATATGCAGACATGTATGAGAAATTGATTTCGTGGGCATATTCAACAAAGTAATCCCTTCCATTCTTACAGTTATTGCATTACCTCTTAAGGTCATAGATTCAGCGCGAATATGCTATGCTATGCTTACGATTCACCTCGAAGTGAATATAATTTTTATATTAATTTATCAGTCAAAATTCATATGAGAACTACGGTGCGTATGACTTACTTATAAATACTCTTACAAAAGTTCCATCTCACTACATATCGTTAATCTATTTGCATCTTATTTAGTAGTGAAATTTTTGCTTGAAAATTTATTAACGGTTCGAAAAGAATTTTTTGTTTTTTAATGCTTTCCTGAACCTTCTAATATATAATCGAAAGTTTTTGTCCAAAAATGCAGTTTTCTTTAAGCACTTTTACTTCAATTTCAGACAAAACGCACGAGTCTGTCTTGAACAAATGCACCAAAGGATGAATTTCCGAATAAAACATTTTCGAGGATAGAGATTGATAAGAGTACATTTCAACCCACACACAGCCCACCCTCGTTACACATTAAAATAGAATATGCAAATATTTATTGTCACTATTTATGAGTATGAAATAAAATGCTATCCACCACTTGTGGTACAGGTTATATTAGGTTTTGTGCGGACTGTTGTAATGCGCATAAGGACCTGAGTATGATCCACTTTTTATTATATCTATCGATTTAGAATCATTTTCTGATTCTGAATTCTGAAAGCTCAAACTATAGGCCGAAATTTTTGAAATATTTTGATAAAATTTTCTACAATGACGTGGTTCGGCCCAAAGAGAAAATATTGAATATTTTTCGACCATTCCATATAAGGCCTTATTTTGATAGGTCATTATAAGAAAGTATATTGTATTTCTTAGAATTTCACGAAAAAAATCACTTGAAAACTTCGAAGCCGATGGGACAATTTTCTGAACCCCGTGTCATATGGCCGTTCCTACGGAAATTGCATCTTCATTTGCAATATCAAGTTGCATGGAACAATTTTGATTGCTTTTCCCGAATTTTCGCAATCGGGCAAAAGTATACCATAAAAATTATACAGACCGAAAAACAGGCAGACAGGCAGAGGAACGCGCTTAAATGGATTCAGAATTTAATGCGAGTCAAGAATATGTATGAATTTTATGAGGTCTCCGAAGCTGCCTTCTTGGTGTTGCAGACGTTCTGACAGAATGGAGATAAGTCGCATTTTAAAACTTTACACGCCTGCTTTTGAAAGCGGGATTTTTATTAAAATCCTACACACACACAATTCCCATAGTTTATATAATTTCTTTTTTAATTTTCTCTTCTGTCTCTCTGAGACTTTCAATCGATAAATCTCCATACCAAACCAAGGATTTGAAGAAACGATGACTTCACGGCGCGAAGAAGTAAGAGAATTGAAATTTTTGATGGTCGCTTGTAAGAAAATGGAATTTGGGATAGTAATCAACGATGTAATATGTACCACAATAAAATGGTATAGCGGAACCAATAAAATGGTACAGCAGAACCTATCACATTAGAAGAAGCCTTGCCTGATGAACAGCGCGCAAAGCAATACTGAAAAATTATACGTGGAAATCGTTGCAACTTTTTTAAGGGCCAAAGATTATTCACAGCTAATGGCTTCTTTACCATGAAATGGAGAAAGATGGAAGATGAGCTCTGGTATAGTCGCTAAAGGAATCTTCCTGAACAGACGATGCAAGTTACACAGAAATATTCATATTTATTGCAAGAGATGAAGTCACATGACATGATGTATAACCAGCGCACGTTTGCATAGTGAGTTAATCCTGACCATGCACATGATCCAGTCGGAAATGTTTATCGATAAAGGTTTCAATAACCGTGTTTTAAGCTGACGAAGTCTTTTAATGGATTAAAGCAAACAAATTGGTTTTCGTCAGTGTGAAGGTGAACTTTATGTTTACACAAAACACACTGGTTCGGAAGTAAACATTATAAGGCATTTAAGGATTTTAGATTGCTCCAGAAAGAAAAGGATCAATTAAATTAAAAAACAATTCCCGGCGCAAGTTGAAATGATAGACACAAGAACTTATCTTCAGTACTTTTCAAGCGTGGAAGTGTAACAAGTCGTAGGATTGATTGCAAGACACCAAATGGTATGTAAGGCCAATAAATGGGAGAACTTAACAGAGACCAAATGTGCCAGTTTTCGATATGGTCGCTTATGTTCTTCATATGCAAAGTAATCTAAGCGTATAAGGAATCACATGAAAAACAAAGGTCTGTAACGGAAAGTATGCTAAGGTGTTCGAATGCAACGTTAAAATCCAACAAGTCAAGGACAAACAAGTTACAGGTTACATGTACGCTAACTGAATGACTGACTCCATCGAAAATGGTGTGTTGAGAATGCATTTTTCCTAGCGAGAGGAATCCTTTCGTATGAATCGAAGAAACAGAATCCAGCATAAGCAAGCACACAAGCGAAAGGACATATACACATTGAAAGATTACTAAGTGAAAAGCATTTAGAATTCGCTGAAGCAGTTGTGCTACACAGCGATAATATCAGTTCCATAAACTTCAACCACATCTGTCACAAGGAGTCGGTGTATTGATATTCGTTACATCAGTATTAGGGATACCTGTAAACGATATGAAATTGGGCGAACATTGCAACAGGACATGGAACATGGTCGTTGATATCTTTAGAAGATTATCTTCATCAAAAGTTAGTTATGAAAAATTTATGAATTTATTAAATTTATCTTAGCCTAAACGAATGTATATATACATATTTGTATATATGTCAACTCGTTGAGAAGAGGGGTTGACTTATCTGCATTCTTGTGTGCACGATATTAAAAAACTTATTCATTCCTGTACGCAACTTTTTCTTGTGTTGAACTATAAATATTTTATAATAGAATACGAATGCACATTTGGACAAATATTATATATAAATACAACGTGCGACGCTATAAAACTTTAGAAACGTTATTTATGCAATCAACACAATCTGGATTACGTACGAGCCTTAACTGATTCAATGGGAATTTTTTATGTTAATGCGATTTCTTCTTCTAGGTCTTCAACCTAAGCAGTCCTTTATCACTAGATCTATCGACATCTTCCACGTATCTATTTCTATAGTTGAAGCTAATCTTCAACCTTACTCTTTGTGGAACGGCTACAGACTAAAGAATGAAACACAAACAATTAAAAATATGAGTTTAAAAGATGGATTTGATCTGCTTATATATCCCGCCCACAATATAGAAAGAATTGAAATAACTTCGGGAAAGCCTTGTCATTTTTTGATCCCGTAATCCCGTGAACATATTTTCGAAAATTTATAACAAAAATGTTCCGGGGTATCTACCCCGCCCACAATATAGAAAGAATTCAAACAACTTCGGGAAAGCCTTGTCATTTTTTGATCCCGTAATCCCGTGAACATATTTTCGAAAATTTATAACAAAAATGTTCCGGGGTATCTACCCCGCCCACAATATAGAAAGAATTCAAACAACTTCGGGAAAGCCTTGTCATTTTTTGATCCCGTAATCCCGTGAACATATTTTCGAAAATTTATAACAAAAATGTTCCCAACATCATCGGCATGCTTAGTCCAAAAATTATCTCCATCGATTTACTAATAACTTCATAATTCACGATATCATTTTAGTTTCAATTTATTTCCAAGACAGATAGGAAGTGAATGAATGATCCCCGGTAGTCGAGGATACCGATAACATATTCTTCCGTATAAAATTTCATCATGGATTCGATCTGCAAGAAAACATTCAATTTAAAAGTTAGCCGAACACGGGCAAGAAAATTGAAGAACTAAAAGAGTACCTAGAAATCATTTCCATAAAACCGGAAAAAATTCTCAAATCGCAACGTTTTGAATCTTTAACATCCAAAGTGAATAAAGTAGAAATGCAATTGATATCTTGCCTTAAAGATCGAACAGGGCTATGCCTATAATTTATTGCATTTATTTCGTAGAGTTGCCTCCAGTTTTGGGGGACAGTTACGGCTAATGACGATCGCTGCTTGAAGATCTTTTAGGCAAAGACTATTACGTAATCTAGGTTGGATCATGTCCCAATGTGATGCGGGCAACATCAAATGGTGGAATCTTGGAAATGAATAAGACCACAATCACACGGCATAACAATCTGCGACCAAAGAATTCTTTTTTCTTTCATTTTCAGTTTCCTTCAATTCATTACATGTCGTGCGTTCAAAGGAAACCGAAGATTATGGAAACATTTCAAGATTAAGGGATATTTCAAATGTAATAGAAGCTCGTATTTGCGATTATGTTAATACAAAAAAGATCAACTGAAGCTAGTAACCTTGAACTGAAGCTTATGCCTAAAATAAGTTGATGAATGTTATGGTCAGAAATTTAGAACGCTACAGAAGTCAAGATAAATAAAAAATTGAAAATTTTCATCTATGATGTATAGTTTTTGTAACAATTCCTTTAATTAATTAATTAGATTGTAATTCTTGTTTAATTTTTCGTCCATTTACTTATATAGGCAAACGTAAGATAATATATATATATATATATACGTGTGTGTGTGTGTGTGTGTGTGTGTGTGTGTGTGTGTGTGTTTGTGTGTTTGTGTGTGTGTGTGTGTGTGTGTGTTTGTGTTTGTGTGCGTGTGGTACAACGTTATATATTAACAAATAAAAGAGAGAAAAAATAAAAACAAAATCTCGTACTCGACATCAAGAACATTTACTCTGGCCTGAGAAAGGATTTCTTTAGCAGTCAACACCTGAGGAAGCACAATGTTAACATTAAGTTTTTCTACGTGTAAAACTGCACTCTAAGGAGTGTTAAAGTGTTTAGAACATAATTAATTTATATACATTTTCTTTATTCACGTTGTTTAGTTAATGAAGACCAAAATAGACAACGGGGCACAGGACATGAGTGCTACGGTTTATTCATTTTGATTTAACTGAATGCGACGGCTGTGCATGCATATAAGTAAGTAAAACGAAACGACTAAGGTGAGTTCTACAACTGCCTAATTAACTCGGGAGGAAAGGAAAAAAAAAACCAACATGATGAAAATGCTAATGATAATGGCAATGATGATGATGATGATGATGATGATGATGATAATGACGATGAATGTCGACATTAGTAACGTTGACGTTAATGAGACGAAAAGGTTGTACAGGCTTTTGCGGAAATTCTAATGTGAAATTGAAAGAAAATACTTTTTACTCTGAATTTAACTGTCGACAGCTTGTGGAATCACCTTACGTTAGATAAAAGAGTGTTCAGCGTGTAAGCAATGGAAGTACATATACAGTAAAGGATGTAGAAAAAAAAGCAAAATTAGAAGCAAATAAGGAATGGTCTGCGACGGAATTTAAAGAGTTAAGCCGAGCAACAAAATTGACTTAGCCTTTGTGAGGGTCGCCAATAGTTAATTCAGGAGATCACCATACTTTTGCTACATCGTCCGTCCCATCATTTTATAGACGTGGCTATATGTATTTGTATTGTATGTATATGTATTTTTCATGTTTGTATTAATATGAATGCTAATGTAAATGCCTGAGCTTAGACGAAATTTCTTTGCGTTTAGTGTTCAAATAACGCAATAACTTTTCATCAACTATCAGAACATGAAGCAAGCAAACAGCTTCTCTTTGATGTTTACACATAGTGGAAGGGATCTGAGAGTCACACGCACTTCATACGCCGACCAATTGCCCTAATTTAAGCTCACTCATGATTAATCGTTTGCAAATTGCTAGCTGGTCGGTTGTCGGTACTTTAAGAGGTTAACATGAACATCATCTATCATCCATGGATTTTTTGTGATTTTTTCTTCAATATTTTTTTGTTTTTTTTTTTTTTTTTTACTGTTCCAAATGCAACGTATATGGCACTGTAAAATCACTTTTTTCACTTTCGCCTAAACCATATCGTCTCGTTCGTCTCGTTTCAATGGATGAAAAAAATATACTCATATCCCAAAATTTTCATCCTTATAGTGAAATTCTCCCCCTTCGAATCAAATTTGTACATTTGTAAAATAATAGTACTCCGAAAATAACCTGCCATGTAAGCATAAGAATAGTATTAAATAGTTATAACATAGCAAATATATGCTAATATTGCTCGTATATAAATAGGTTTCCGTACGCAAAAGCGACATGCGAGATTATGTACCGAGTTGGGACAACATGGCCATGACGACAAATTTTCTGACGAAATTTTTAAAAACCGCAATTATTCTTACAGATCGCTGACTCTCTTTTCGCTCTTTTCGTTTTCTTTTGCAAAAAAATAAATTTTGAAAATATATTTAACTTCGCACGTATACTACTCGTATCACCGAGGGGTTGGTGTAACTTAAATTTTAAGACTTTTTTTTTTTCATAAATTGCTGTTTGTAGAAATAATTCTATAAATGCTTAGTGCAAAATTGATCGCAATTGATCAGCTAATGCATCAACAGTTAATAACAACTCTTATGGTTTTTATCCGCCTCACTAAAGGGTGAAGATATAGTTTCCCAATTACAAAGCTCAAATATTTGTAACGGAGTCCCGATAAAGTACATCTACCCGTGATCAGAATTGATCAGCGACATTTAGACAGTGTATATTTAGAGAGAAGGCATCAACACTCCGTTTGCGGTCCAACTGTCCATTCGTCCATCCATACATCTATCTGCTATTTGTAAAAATTGTGGGAGCAACAATCAAGTTTTAAAAGGAATGCGTATTCATCTGCACGCGCACACAAGATAAGCAAGCAAGTGCAACTTAGTAAAACTCTTTAGCAGGACTACCCAAAAGTTTTCTGTAATGATGATTCTCGTGCGGCAAACGAACTCCCTGCAATTATGAACATCTTCTCAGATTTTATATAACGGTTTAAGCATTTGGTACCAAATATGTGTCGCGACAACCCAGGGGGGTTTGGCGGATTCAAATCAAAGCGTGGTTTTGGCCACACGCATTAACTGTAGTAGCTGCTCAATCGGTAAAGACTGGTCTGCGGCCAGTCCCTATCCCTTTCCCGTCTCGCATTTCTTTCAGACCACCACCACCACATTACACGTGAGGGACGCATGCCCTCAACACTTAGTCATATTAAAAAATTAACAACAAAGAAACAACATGAGGGAGACAGCATTTCAATGTCTCGTGGTAAGGTGAAAATCGGAATTAAAGCTGTATGATGTGTACTCTATATCCAATAAACAAATTGTGATTATTTCCAGAGCATTTTATTATAATTACCACCCGTTGTTCGAAATTGGAGAGATATTCCTGAAAATGTTTTGTTGCATATTTGGACACGATATACATGGGAGATATTAGTGATGATGAATCTTGAACATAGCAATGAAGTTAGATATTTCTAATAGCATTCCGAGTCTTTTAAGGCACATCAAAGAAACTGATTTAGAGAAATGCCTCTGAAAGTTGCTATAATTCATGTTGTACGTTATAGTCTTTGCTATGCACGATAGTTTTTGTTTTTGTGATCATAATTAAAGGTTTGGTTTTGTTTTATATGCACATGTTTCACAGTAAATCGTAACATAGGGAAGAGATTTGTAGCAAAGATATGCAAATCAAAAAAGATGTAGACTGTCTTGGTAGGCTGGCTATATTCACTTCGGTAAATGTTTCACGTCAGTTCAGGTCGAAAAAGTGGTCAGAGTTGAAACATTTTCACTAACTTTCGTCCTTTCCACAACGCATCTTAGAAATGTGGGATCTTTAAGTTGAAAGCAAGAATACCAGACGGACAGATGGACGAACAAGCAGAAAAACTTTAGTTTATAATAAAAGCTGGGCCTGTCTCAAGATCTTTTGAGTGTTACATACATGGGCGCATACTTAATATAACTTTGTAGCAGAACTTTTGTAAAAAATAATAATAGTAAACATTACCACAATGACAGATCTATGCACACGAAAGTTAAGATTTTCATTAAAGCGAAACGATTGAATTGAAAAATGAATTATCTTTAACTAAAGAGCCGGTGACATCCTCTTACAACGCAAAGTTTCTTCTTTCTTAAACTTAAATGCCCAACAAGATTGCTTCGAGCTTTCAAGAAAACGTACAGTATTCTGAGTTCTACTTAAGCTTATATCAAATATATTATTTATTTTATTTATTTTTGCATATAATTCGTATAGAATTCAAGTCACATACACTTGACAGAAATACGTGAGAATGCAATTGTATTTTGTTTGAAATACAAATAGCAACGCACACGATATGTTCTCTGTGCATAATATATAATATGGTGAAGACTCTTTAAAACATACTGTTGCTTCTTTGTTAAACGTAAGTACACACATACATACATAGATACATACATACATACATAGAGACCGTGAATACATTTTTTTATATTTGTAGCCATTTACAAACATTTATGTTTATGCTGAAACTTACATAAATATTATATCTGTTGCATTTGTTGTATTTAAGTTTTTTTCTTCTTTTTTTGTTATCTTGTTGTGACATTGAGTCTTCTAAGCATACAAGAGACTCAAGTATTATTATTATTTTTTTTTTTTTTATTTTCTTTTTTTGTATTTTGTTGAAATTTTGCCAACAAATTCTTTATACAATCATCGTATGCAACAAGGTTATCAACCTAGGATACAGTTCTCTCTCCATGCTATTTTTCTTCTTTTTTTTTTTTTTGCCTCTAATTCTCATTCGTTTCCACAAAGAGCATAAAAACATGCTGAAAAGTATGCTTCATTAAGTAGCGCATATAACATGGAAACGAGATATACATATATATATTCTTTTCTATATGTTTTCAGATATTTTTAAGTATCCTCCCGTAGTAACCAACAAATAAATATGTGAATATTACATACTTATGTACATATGCACGTTAATATAAACGTATTTGGTAATTTGTTGCAACATCCACTTATAACTTATACTGCATACACTAACTTGTCATCCTTTCTATAGGCATAATTTTGTTTTTGTACATTATCTTTTACACATGAAATCGTTCAAAAGAGTTTGATTTCTATTCAACCATTTTTGCGATTTATTTAAAGCATCAATTGACATTTGCAAATATTTATTAAAACAAGCAAAAAAAAAAAGGAACGGATTACGATATTGATAAAAGGCTTACTATCCATGATGTTGTTTTTATTCACTACCAACTATTGAGAGGATGCATTAAACTTCTTATTGCATTGGTAATACCAAAATGTGCTCTCTATGTAGTTCAGACATGTAGATAAAGTACCTGTTATTAGGCAGCATGTCATTGTACGTTACGTTGAATTAATTATTTCAAAGTGCATTTGTATACACTCATGCATGAGCATCATCTTGCAGTTAAAAAGTTCAAAATTTTCTTTTGCAATCAGTTCAATGGCAACTACGAAACGGAGTAGTTCATGAATGAAAAGAAAACTTTGCACACTGTTACACTAATCTCGTCTGAGATGAAAGACACGCATTACTCAACTGCATAATATACGACTTTTTTCTTTTCGTTTTAAGTATGGACGGGCAATCGCGATGCCGATCAAAAAAGAGTGGGGATAAAAAAAGAGATGTGAAGAAATGCTGGTACCGATTGAGAGCTCGCGAACATTGTCTCAGAATTCGTGGCTCTAATCTACTCGTCTATTCGTTGCAGATTTGTTCCAATTCCAATTCAACTTCGAAACGAATGTTGAAGTTAGAACGTATGGAAATCGATATAATAATCTCGCATCAATTCTTAGAAAAATTTCTTCACATATATACTTATAACTCTCTTAATGCCAATTAGTTTGAAAAAGATGACGAGGATTTTGACGAAATGTAGTTAATAAAAGGAGAAAATATTCCTTTGAAACATTGTCGTCACATCACAAACATCACTCTATCTGCTCGCCTTTTTATCATATTTTTATTCTCAACCATTTCTCTGTATTTCTATAATCCGCTTATGATTGATTAACAAACTTGAGACAACTCAGCAAGATTCTGTTAAAAGTAGACAGAATTCAAATCAAGATCGAAACTTTGGACAAACCATCATTTCTGTCTGCCCATAATTTTAATTTCATTCATGAGATTCTTAGGCTTACTTTTCATGAAAAACTTGATAGGGAATTGAGTTGCAAAAAAAACAGATCAATATGGTCCAAATTTAGTACAGGGGATATGTTTTGACATATACTCTACTACTAAATACATGTAACTACATTTTGTTGCCACAGAAACAAGTAAGAAAATTATATTCGGTCGTGACCGAATCTTTTATACCTATTACCGTTATCCCAAAAAAGACAAAAAAAACGAACTAAATCTTCAATCCCTATATTATTGGATGGTCGCGAGTGCTTTTTCTAGTTTCAAAATAAAAGGAAATGGAAGTTTATACCGTATGTATTGCAATTTATGAGTAACGAGCAAAAAACATGAAAAGCAAAGCAATTCTCAGTGTCTTTCGCGTAGGCGCATGAAAGTTACAGGTGCACGAGAGAATGTTTACCACAGATACTACACAGGTTAGCAGACAGACAGATGGACATGCTTAGATACATTCCAAATATGAAAATGGCTAAGAATTTATATACCCTAGGGAGGTTTTTTATAGCTTACTTCTGCGCTTAAAAAAAAATTGAATTTTGCTACACTGTAATATTGGCTAGGCGTAAACAAGTTTTCCCATTTTTGTAATACGCCTCATAGAATACATGTTGAATACACGTTTTTTATCTGCTGTAGATTATGAACAGTGACCAGAAAAACAATTCCTTATTCCTTTAGGAAAACAAAGGTGTTCTCGGTCTACGGGATACGGTGGACGTGTGTTTTGATACCTTCGTTTTTAAGGCCAGGGGTGTGTTAACAATAGACATTACATAACTGGACACACGGACACGGTTGTATCGATTCAGAATGTGAAGTTAACCAAGAATATATACATTTTGTGGAGTCTCCGAAGCTTCCTTCTGAACGTTGCATACGTTTCAACGAAATGAATATACCCCTCATTCTTCGTTGTTTCCTGCAGGAAGATTTACATGAGAGCGACGGTCAACAAATTTTTTATGATATACAAATGTACAGATTTTCAACGATTTTTAGTTAGGATAGTTAGAAATTGCACGAATTGTCCTCGGAAAGCGTCTTGTTCTAAAATAATGCATTATATGCGGCGTTGTTGTGAAAATGTTCGAATTCAATTCATTGCACCAAACTCTATCAAATAATTTCGGAAAGTGCGCTTTGTAGACTGGCAAAAAAATTAACAGAATTACTGCGGATGACGTGCTTATAATCGATTGAAAGAATGATTTTTAGCGAATTATTATATAATTAAAATGTAGGTGTGTCTCACATACTTCGCGGTGTTCGTGTAAACTTAAGACAACCTTTTACGTTTCAGCGGTATAGGGTAACAACAAGGACATTGTGGGATGTCTAAAAATCTCCTAAGAGCGTACATAATTTTCTTTACTTAGTCATGCTTGTCACACTTTCATTCATTTCATTAATATTCAAATTCGACATATTCGCACAAACTACTTAGTTACTAATGCTTTGTGCAAAGAAAGTTGTGTGAATGTGTTATAGAATATATTTCTATTGATATTTGTAAGAATCTACCGAATCTATTCAAATATTAAATCAATCGAGTGCTTTCGCATAAACCGAGATTAGCATAATTTTCGTAAACATAATGCTTCTTTACATTATATACATATGTGCAGCAGAACAAACATCAGTCTCAGTGTTAATATGTAGTCGAGCAATGTTTTGAATGTGATTACATTTTTCAAGTATTACTTTCTCAAGAATTTCCGCAATTTCGTTCTTCTTCGAAAGAGAGTCAGCCCTTTCATCTCAAGCACACATTTTTGCAGCTTCATTCCATTCTTACACAATATGCAAGTCGCTAATCGAAAAAGAGCTGATTTCATATACTTTCCAGCACACTTCAATGACTTAAGTTTTAATAGATTGTTGCAAAAAAACAACTTTTAAGTTCTAGAAAACAATAAATTGCCTCTTATATCTGTATCTATATCTCTGTGTATCCTAATGTAATCGGTGCTCGAGGGTGCTTCGAATCGTAGTAGGATGAGGGGATGAGAGCCGCTTGAAAAGCTTCTTACTTGCAGTGTCATGTAAGAATACCTTTCTCCCACTATCTCTATCTATATCACACTCTATCTCGAGTGAGATGATGGTGATATCATTTAAGATATCATTTGCTAAGAGAGCTAACTCATCAGTCTTTTTATTTATTTATTTACTTACATCTATGCCCTACACCACTTGCAGTACAAGGGTATATTAAAGTTTTACGAATGTATGCAACAACGAGAAGAACGCCTTTCTACAGAATCACTTTCTAAGCTTGTTTGTCCGCCTGTCCGCCTTAGTATCTTTTGCTTAATCTACAGCTCACAAATTTTGGGATTTTCTGATGAAATTTGATACATCGACATGTTTTGACCCAAGGAAGAACGCTATTGAAAATGGTTCTCACCGGACTATTTTTTCGATTACTTTGCTTATAATGCCTAGTTTCGAAATGTCATTATATGAATAACTGTATTAAGCGAAACGCTATAGTCTACTACATCAATTAATGGACAAAGCTCAGAAAGAAATATCTTTTATTTTTTTCCTGCAACAAAACAAGATTCAACGTAAAACCATACCATTGTTAAGTTAGCTAAGTAAAGGCTGAAGTATTTAGATACCGTTATTAAATAAACATAACTAAAAGTCGAGTTTGAATAAAAATTTAAACAAAGTAACCAACTCTTGAAATAATATCAGAGGTAGTAGTATTATAACAAATAAAATTATATAATTAGAAAATAGATTCTAATTCAAATATCGGACATACAGAACGACGTATAGAGCATAAAGTGGACGAATGAATTACAGGCTGGATCGATGGACGGGCGATCGCAATCATCTACAACGAATGACTGGACGAACAAACAAACAAGGTTTTAGGAAGAAATGAATTTACGGACGAATGGACAGTTGTGTAGTGATGATGGAAGATAACCGAAAAAATGAATGGGATGACAAATGCAAAGGCAGACCGTGGGCCAAAAGCAAAAAACAGCCGGTGCGAAAATCAAAGAGGTTTACTAAAGCACGGAAAATTTTAAAAGAAACCATGAACAGAGTTATAGTCAGACATATAAACACCGAAGAGACGGGGAAAGACAAATGAATAAAAGAATACCCAAATAGATACCTGAACACACAAACTTATAAACGATTAATAAGTAAAATATATATTATGTATATGTTAAATTTTATGACAAATTAGTTTCATACGATGCTTAATCCCTTAACAAGAGTTGATAAAATTTATAATCAGCTTGAAATTGTTTCGAGCTAATTTGAAATTGAAAATTTAAAGAAATGTTCGCAAATCCCTGCAATGACACAATACGCACAATTTAAGATGAATTTAATTTAAATACATTTGAGATCATAAAAAGTCTTCATATCCTTTATATATCCGCATTTCCGCTTGGTATTAAAATAAGTCAACAGCAATATAAAGAAAAGCATTTCCATAACAACCTCTATTTTCTATCAATAAAAACGTTGTACATTTCTCTGATTTCAATTTTACCCCATTTCGAATGCCTTTCACAAGATTCCATAGTTTGCACAACACGAACGCAATCTCTATACATCGTTGTCAACGTCAGTAGAATTTGTTTTTATTAAAATAAAACAACATTTTACGAAAAGAACACCTAAGGTATACATATTATTACCAACATCATCAATGTCATCATCATCATCATCATCATCATCATCATCATCATCATCATCATCATCATCATTATCAATGTCATCGAATTTATCTAATCTAAATATATATATATATGTATGTGTTGATATAAAACTGTTTAACATTATATCCGTATAGACATAAGTAAATAGCCCTTTATATGGTTAAAAGACATGGAAACATAAGTAGGGTTTGTGTAACTTTGAAAATATTCGATTTCGAAACTTAAAAGTCGCAGTAATGTGAACAGATATTTACTAAAAGTAAAAGTTTCTAAATTCTTTTTAATTCCCAACACACACACACACACACACAATTTATATGGACAATAAATCCTATTAAAAATCAAAATATGAATTCAGGCAAATCACTGATTTATAGTTGAATAGATCATGCAATGAGAGAGACAGAGAGAGAGAGAGAGAGAGAGAGAGCAGTAGGGAACATTTTATTTACATATTTCGTAATCTAAAATCTACTAAGCTTAAAAGAAGAAACGGCGATAAATCTAAAGCAATGGATATCTTGAAGGCTCAATACTTTGTCTTACTTGATATGTACATCTCTCTAAATGCATAAAAATGCATACCGAAGACAACGTAAAAAATACATAATATGCAGACTTGTGAATACTATGAGTAACGAAATTCACTGAAGGATTTTCGCCTCACTGCCGGTTCTAGAATCCGCTTGCAGTTGGAAAAAAAAAGAGAAAAAAAAAAAACAGATACCTTTCCATTTTTTAAATCACGACCTAAACTTGTACTTGGAACGAAGGCTTCGAATAAATGTCTACTGAGAAATGTGCTGCGGGTTGTATCGTATAATGACTATTAGTATTCAGAAATATGTGCGTATGTGTTAACGCATATGTAAAGGCAGGTAAATGTATTATATAACATAACATGTGAATTGATTTTTGTTCTAAAAACGCTAAAGGATAATGTGGTCTGACATTTTTCCATTTCTCGTTTTCAATTATATTTCCCAGCAGATGCGGAAAGAGAATGGCTTGCCACGTATTTTAATAAATCTCTTATGTTATTGTTCTAAAATTCTTCAGAAAAATTAACTTTATTAACCCTTTGCATATCCTCCGGTTGCATCTAACCTTTTGAAGTTCATACCACGGGGAATAGGATGTTAAAGAATATCCTTGTGTTTGCCTTTTATTCTAAATTTGAAGTAAGTCACGTTTTTTCCGTTTTGTAAAAGGTCACAGGATATATGCGTGTTGTCAATGGAACGAAAAGTGAAAGCAGGGGAGAATATATTATCAAATAGCTTCAAACGAACCTCTTGAAACTACCACCGTCATCTTTTGTAAAGGTATTTGTTTGCAACAAACTGTGACTTATAACTGTGACTACGTTACATTTATATCTCAAATAAGAAAACATTCCCTGTATTGTGTCTGAGAGAATATTTTTTTGTTTATTAAAAAAAAAAAAATTTACGTCATTTTCAATTCAAAATTATTCCAAAGAATTGAGTGCACTACGAATATGCGGTATTAGGTATTAGAAGACCATTTCGAAATTTCTTAGCTGAAGTCGTCTCACTGATCTCATATGTGCACTTTGCATACTGCTGTTTTACGTTTTGCAACTTGTGGAACGTAAGTTATCGTATAGATATTTTTGCCTTCAAATTCTTCTTCTGCTAACGGCATAAAATATCAATTAACACTTACTGACATACACAATGAAATTTGATCTAATTTACTTGATTTAAAGTTCAGCTGCTGCATAATGCAGTGAATAGGAGCCGTGACTACCATGATGATGTGTCGCGAGTTCAAGCCTCAAAGCTATACTTGATGACGATACTTAGGCGTAGCTATAGCGAGCGCTTCCTCGGTGAAAGCAATTCAGAACATTTGTCGATCGCGCTCCACATGTCTTTCCTCACTTTCTTCTAATCAGAACCCTGTTACAGTGTCACGAGTACATCCCTTGAATGAATGGTGATTTTACAAAAAATAAAGGAAAGGATAAATTGCTCATACGTGCGATCATCTTGTTGCATAGTTTTCTTTCAGCCGAAGTACGTTTGCATCGCATGTTGTTGAGACTTGAGACAACATGATTGTATAACAAATAAACCAACAAACCTAAGTGAAATAAAAAAAAATATTCGATCTTAAATTTCCAACTTTACGCGCATCTATTTACATTTCTTGATTTTCCTTCACTTCTGTGTTCTGTGTCTGGAATCCTTTTCAGTGCGGCGCTCTGTATCCGTAGAAAAAATACTTTCCTCTACAACCCCACTGAATTGAGCGAAGGAAGAAATATCTTGCAGTACTCAAGTTACCAGTGCCAGGAATATTCCATAATCCCACGTGACTATCAAATTGGCATTCATGCCATCAAAAAATCTACATTGATGTCATTGTTATTGAATTCTCTCATTCTCTTATCGTAGCCTAAGTCCTATGAAGCACTTATGGGGGCTTCCTGTTCTTCAATAAGCTCCCAGAATAAAAAAAGCAAATACAAAATTTCGTTTAAGTTTTCGTGGCGAATGAAAATAAGTCATGTGTCTTCAGCTTGCTCGGTCTTACACATCTGTCTTCTCTCTATTGATGACATATTCGAAGTTGACTAACTGATCATCGATAACTTTGCACGAACAACAATAGTTACTGCATAGAAAGCATTCGTAGAACATCATTATTGACTTAGGAACTTCTTGATTCTTACGAGTACTTAAAAAACATTTTCTTACGATTTTTTCTACGAAATTGTACACGCAAAGAGGCTAATAAAGAGAAGGTCACATATGTTAGTTCCCTTCCTAACTATCCAATAGTTTATCGAAGACAATACCTTGAATGCTATCCCTACAAATATATAACGTTTTATGCCTAGAAACCTCTAATCAATGGAAAGTAAACTTCAGCATTATATGAGGAGAATTTATCCAAAGAGTTTCACATTACATTAATGGACAAGAGGAGATTACAACGAGATGAAACGAAGGAATATTTATAAAAATTTTTTCAATTCCTCGGGAATTCTTCAATTTTCTCATAACATTTTACAACAAAAGAGAGCAGACGAAGGGAAACTGATATCGAAGGAGAGGAGAATGACACAATCACAATTAATATAATTTATATCAATACGAAACAGATCTTCAAAGCGAGCGAAAATCTCGATTGCGATACAGTGAAAATGGGAATTTACAAACTTTCTTATTTGTATATTTGTATATTATAAGGTAGGTCGTGTCTCTGCGTAAGAGCTGTGTGAAAGCTTCTGGGTATTTATTAGGTGTTTGCAGGTATTCTGATCATTTCTTCACTTGAAAAAAGTATTTATAGAGAAAAGTTGGTACAGTATATATATAAACCAAAATATAATTTCCGTCATTTTCTGCAACTTTTTCCCATCTTTCTGCCAAAATGTCGAATGAACGATATTTGTTCGGCAGCGATCCAACCATTGACCCATTTTCGCATTTCTTCGGCATATCCAAACCGCGTGCGAACGAAGCCACGCCTCGCCGTTCTGAATATGTGGTAACTAGAAGACGCTATATCCGCGGCAGAACTTGCCATTCGAGGTGCAATAGTGTATCTTTAACAACTCATACAACATGCCGCCGAGTCTTGTCATGCAAGGCGAAGACTTTGCGTCTGTTAACCGCTGTTGCTGGTCTTTCTTGCAACAACAGATTGGGCATTTTGTTTAGCCAATGTTTGCAGTAACAATTTCACCCGGTTTTAGCAGCTCGTAATATACTACACCTTGCTGATCCCACTATGTGCGGAGAAAAACTTTATGACCATGAATATGACTGGCTTGGGCTAACCCATGACTTTTTGCGCTTGGGATTGTCGTGGCAAATCCAGTTTTGATCGCCAGTCACAATACACGACAAGCGATGAAACCGCGATGTTGAAACGGTTCCAAATACCATTTCCAGTCAATTCGTATGGTAGTCGTTTTCCCTTCTGTTGAATCTTTCTCATTGCCCGGAAATGTCCAGAAAAGAGCTGCCAAACTAAGTTTGAGCTGGCTTTTCGTCCTATAAGTCGTGCAAATTCATTGTCTTCGAACTTTGCTTCCGTTCTTTGCCATTCTTTGTCAGTGAAATTAAAATCGCCAGTTTTAAACCCGTTGAAACCGAAACCGACGATTGAGAAAAGTCAAAATCATCGAGTTTAACCGTCTTGTTGTATTAATACTTCGCATTACTTTATAATTTTCATCAATAGATGTCGCTAATCAAAATATATGCATGCACACAATACTTTTTATCTACATTGATGACATTTATCGAGAGACGGATAAAATTGTCTTTCAAAATATTTGTTTTTGCCTACTCTTGGCTGCTTGGATATGAAAAATTCATTTACTCAGTTAAATAGTCTTTAATAACTTTGACGCTCATACCCTAGTGTTGCGGTCAATTTATGGCTTTGAATTGACCGCAAATTATGGTTAAATTGAAATGGAACATATAAACTACATTATCTTTGATGGCTAGACACTCACTTAAAATTATAAACAACACTAAATTCAATGTTCCCCTTAAAAAGTAAAATAGATTACATTAATCTAAGAAGATTGATTGGAATGTTAAGCATTAGATAGGAAAATAATTCAATAGTATATCTGTCTGGCCTTGAATTATCAATTGACATTTATCGACTTAACGACAAACAGGGGCCCGATTAAAGCCATTTACATTCGTATACACTAAGCTATTCGTATAATGTGCATGTGCATAGATGCAAGGCAAAGAGTCAACACAATTTCAACTCCTGCAGTCCTACAGGTGCAATTAAAATCTTAAATAAATTATAAATTTTTAGCTGTTGAAATGAGAACAAAATATATATAGAATATGTGATGTGATGTGTTAATTACTTGAAGTTTGAATAGGACTTGGGGAAGATCCTGCCTGGGAAGTCTAAGCAGACGCTAATACAACAATTTAATGTCTATGCGATGCATGCAATTGCCATAAAAGTGAGCCTCGGTTGTGTGAAGGGTTTAATTTTATGCTCAAATTACTTCACAAGGGCGTAATGGCGTATAACACATTGCACGGTTATGTTATGTTATGTTCTATCTTGTGTATTTTGTTGTATTTTGTTTACTTTATCACTCACATACATACATATTCAATGAATGAATGTTCTTAGGTCTTCTTCTCTTTCAGGCATTTTTTTTTTTTTTTTTTTTTTTTTGAAATACAAGAGTCTACACAACCAGCCAGTCAGCCAGCCAGCCAGCCAGCCATACGGTTGCTGTTTTATAAATAGATCGAATTTTGAGTTTTAACACTCTAATAATCACCAAATTGTACCGAACAGCACGATACGACATTAAGTCACAAATCATCATCAACAACAACAACAACAACAACAACAGCAGCAGCAGCAACAATAAATAACAACGGCAAATTCTGTTGTTTACCGAAAGGGTGCATACTTAAATATTATACACAATATGCATACACGCAGCATGAGCGAAAGTTTACTTGCGTGCAAACATATTTGAATAACGGAAGAATGCATGAAAAAGCTACGGTGACCGCAACTTTTCACATCCAGCAATAGCGTTATACTCGCGTAACAATAAATGACCTTTATGTGCACAGAGTTAATTTATTTAACATACGCCAACCGAGATGTATGCATATGTATGCATAATCGATCATACCCTTTGTAACCTTTCGAATCAATACCAATCTCATGTTACCACGAATTTTAAATGGTTTTTTTCACTTTTTCTAAATTCCGACTCTCTTTTCGAATAATTGTAATAAGTAGAAGTTAAAAAAATTCAAAAGTGGCTCAATTCCACTCAACATCTCCGACTGCTTGGCTACATTTGTACGAAGAAAAACCAATTACGAGCAGAAACTGAAATCGATTTTTAGCAATCAGGACGTGAAAGTGACCGATAAGATTACAAATTCTTATTCTTTCTTCTAAATTAATTGATTTTTCGAATTAAGAAATCGATCAAATCGACTGATGTCGAACGTCGCTAATATCGCACATTTACCTAATAGATATGCAACTAGAGTGCAGCGGCCAAATAATAATAAGTTTAGACATCTGTCAATGGAACACCATCGAAACATTTTTTCGGTCTTTGGCCCGCATCGCAAAATTATTCTTGATTGAAAATGTCCGTCGCTCGTGATTTGTATAGAGCTTTAAATTTCCTGTTGAATTCGTCGGATAAAGCTGTTATTACGATATTCAAATCACAAAGCAGATTAGGTAAAGCGTTGGGCGGTTGGCTGGACGACAGAGCTGAACGATATCTGTGCTTGCCCCATTTGGTCTGACGAGCTGAACGCGAAACATTATGACTTATTTCAACCAAATGACATCGTCCCCGCCTGTAGCAACAACTGATGCAATTGAGACGAAGAGCCGACACAATGCAACAAAAGTCATGATATCGTGAATTTTTAGAAAATCACAAAATTCGATTTCAGATAGCAAAAGGTGTCCAGTAGAGCATGGCAGTACTAACGTGGAATGTGTTACACCCGTAATCTCTGACTTAGTTGCTTCCTCGGGCAGTGCTTCCATTCTTATGGCGACACCTATAAACTGAGTTTTTATGTACGCAGCCTAAGAACGTCACTTGTCATCCCATTACGGAATATATAATCTTTGTCTAAAAGAGGGAAGAAAGGACAATATTTTGAATAGTAAATATGTAAGCAGCAGCAGCAATGCCATAAACACAATTGTATATCTAATAAAATAAATTAAGTGGAAATTCTCAGGCAATAAGCAAAAGCTTTATTTGCATTTGTTTTCTACTAATCGAAAACATTATGCAACCTTTTGCTTATAGGATATATAGGCAAAGTTTTGCAAACTTTTTAGACGAAGGTATCTTATGGGCCACTATTTGAGGCAAATAAATTTTCAAGAATATATAGAATATATAGGAATATGAATACAGCGTTTTGTGCGAAATTTTACTACCTTTTAAAACAATTTCGACAAGAACTGTCTTAACTGCACGAAAACGTAAACAAATGTTTGCCATTTATTGGCAAAGTTATCAAAATCAGAAGAAGATCGTTAAAATGCTTTCATTGCGAAAATTTTAATTGCCTGTTACTATGTTGCATCACTTATAAAAAAAAAAAGAAAAAAAAAAAGTGAACAAAGAAAGAGAAATAAGTGGAGAAAAACAGTCACAACATCACCATAGAGTTAACATAAGTATCTCTATTACAAAGCAGCGTTAAAAATACGTTAAGCATCGTCACATAAGAGTTTGAATATCACATAAGCTGATTTTCATTAAAAGAACTTGCTCGAACGAATCTCTGGCGAGACGAATAGACTGTTGACGAGTGATTGAAAGTATAAATAAAATCTTTCGTAACAACGTGAAAAAAGGAAATAAAAAAAAAAATAAATAAATAAAAAAAAGGAAATGTAACGATCTGTGGTTCTGTGGTGTGGCTCATTGCTCCCGAATGAAAACTAAAGTTTAAACTTAACGCATTTGTAAAGGGAACATCGCTGGAAATTAAACTAGAAACAGAAAACGACTATAGTTTTGGGAAAACGGCAAACGTGGAATTGTCAAACAGATTGCTATACTACTGTGGACAAAGCGTGACGAGACTGTATTTTTTTAAAATTGCTTGATTGGTATGACCGTTGTGCACACCTGGTATAAAGTTTGAGACATCTGCCCTGCTGGGCTACTAATAGCAGCGTTTTTTTTTTCTTTTTTTCGTCTTCGTTCAAACAATCTTGTTGTCAGTGAGTTTTAGAATGGAAAAATCTGTTGAACAAGCGATTTGTATTAAATTTTGTTAAAAAGCGTGAGATGGAATCAAATGATTTAAAAATGTTAGAAAAGTGTTACGGCAATGAATGTTTATCAAGGTCACAAGTTTTTAAGTGGTACAAATCATTTAATGAGGGTCGTGTGGTAGCCGAAGACGAACCTCGAGCTTGTGCTTATCAACCGTCGATTGCCTTAAGGAGGCCTTGTCCATAGTGTTCGTATATCAAAAGAATCAATAGAAACATGTTTTGAAGGACAATTTGACTTTGTCTTGGCTGTCTTCGCCCGTCTTGTTCCAAAAGTTTTCACACACACACACACACACACAATTTGTTTGAAAAACAACATCGGGTTGAAGTGTGAAAAGAAATGCTTTCTATATGTAAAAATGTACAACTACTGCCGACGAAACTTAAATTTATGCTTACGACTCGGAACCGGCCCAACAAACTTATGAATATCGCGTTACAGATGAACCAAAAGGAAACTAGCTGATAAGCAAAAGAAAAAAAAAAAAAACAAGATCACTACAAATTACTAACCGAACAGGGAACGTGTCTCGAAGTTTATGTCAGCTGTTCACAGCAATCATACCAACCTACTAAACTAACACACATATCGATATCATAGCGCGAATATTCTAAAAAAAATTCAGCCTCAGTATATGTCATCTCATAGTTGTTTTTCTCCAACAACAAACCTATTGCCAATCTTTTAAGAGTCAAAAAGTTCAGAGGTCAACAATTGTTACGCAGCATCTTTTTCTTTTCTTTTTTAACTAATATTTTGCAGTCTACAGTCTTGCTCCGATAAAGTTTTAGTTGACGGGACTGGATTAACTCTTTTCTATGTATTTTATCTATGCTTCACTTTCCTTGCATTTTTACTTTGCTTAGTCAAACAAACGGTGACTTCAGTAGAACGTAAGCCCTGGAAAAATCTTCAATACTTTTTTTTTTGCTAAAAAAACAAAGTTATATAAAAAATAAAAAGTATCCGAAATTCGACTTGTATAATGTTTCAACATCTTTCGATACTTTGCCTACTATTTTATTGAATTTTTTTTTTTTTTTTTTTTTTGCAAGCAGTGAACTTGAAAAATTCCTTCCAAGTTATTTAAAAAACAATTTCATGAGGCTGCCTAGGGAGACATATCTAAACACAAAAACACAATATCACATAAGTATGGTTGTGTATACGTAGTTTTAAATATTTGTTAATAAACTTTGCTTAGATCATTGGAAAGACTGACTTTTATTATTGCTATGCAGTTATTCGTATGCATTCAATGATTCTTGATTCTTGATTCTTGCATGCTCGCAATTATTTCATATATCACAAAAGTGAAACTATTGCCGAGAACTTTGACTGTGAAAGTTTACATCAAATTGTTGCTTCTTATTAAGCATTTTGGTCTATACACATATATGATGCATCCATATAAGCAAATACAAATTAAAACACTACAGGCGGTCGCCTCGGGTACTCGAGGACGTTGAGATTTGAGTACTATAACGCATATGTTGAAAAACATTTGCAGTAGCATTAATAAAAAAAAAAAAAAAAAAAAAAAGAAAAACAATTTGCAAAAATAAATTCTTTTTTTTTTTTTTTCTTTTTTTTGCCTTTTTAGTTTTCAAATGAATTTTACTCGAAAAGTGTAAACAATATGTGTTATAGGTTTTAATTTTATTCCCCCTTATTGTCTAACGTGCATGAACACACTTATTTAATATGATTTCCTTTGTCACTGTTGTCGTTTTTTTATGAGTTTTTGTATTTAGTTACACAAAGTAAATTCATACTATTACGTATGTACAGATGTACAATATATATAACTATTTAACTTTTACATACTGTACCGTAAAAGGCGAGTCTAATAGTTTTGTTCCACTGTTCGTAACGGAGATAAAAATTTCTAAAAATAAATAATTTGATTCGGACTCACCTTAACTTTGTCGCATTCTTAATCCATCATTTCAAGTAATAACTTTATTTTAGCTATAGACCATCGTCTTGCTTAATCTCTTTCTATCAATTTTTACCTGACTATATATCACTCTGTATTCATGTTTCTTATATTTCAAGCATTTAAGTCAAGAAAATTATATATTTCTCCGTTCATCTAATAAAAATACGCCCAATTCTTTTTTAACACGGTAGATACGTTCCTTAGAAAACCGAGCAAAAAAAAAATTTGTTAAAAAAGTGTAGTTGTTTTCATTGGTAAACCGTGTTATTTCAAAAAAAGATCGTGTAAAAAAAGATGTAGATGTATTATATATATATTTGCACACACTACGTGATGCTGCTCCATCATATCCCAAAGAACGACCTGGAAGACCAAAAAAGATCGAAGACAATAAATTGCAAGACTTATTAAATGAAAGCCAAACTCAAACTTTCCAAAAACTTTCGAAAAGTTCAGCAGTTGATGAAACAACAGCTTTCGGACATTACATGCAACGAATTGACTAAATATCCCACTTCGCACCGTTTCGACAAAGCGGTTTCATTGCCTGCCAGGAGTTTTCTGTGGAGTATTGTGACTGGTGATAAAAACTTGATCTGCCACGACAATTCCAAGCGCAAAATGTCATGGATTAATTCAGAAGAGTGCATATGATGTAATCAGCAAGTTGTAGTGTACTAAGAGCTGCTAAAACCGAATGAAACTATTACTGCAGATGTCTACGGACATTAGTTGAACAAATTAAACGATGTATTGTTGCAAAAAAGATCAGCAATAGCGGTTAACGGACGCAAAGTCATCCTCTTGCATGACAACGCTCGGCCAAACGTTGCAAGAGTCATGAAGGATACAGTGTTGCAACGCTACAACATCTCAATAACGAAATCAATTATTTTTATTTAAATTTATATTCTTTTATATAACTTTAGCATATTAGTAATAAGTGATTAAAAAATTGGACCGGTATCATCATTGAATATACAAATATACATATATATTGTGGCTACTCTTACAAAATATTTATAATCAGATTAACGATGTAACAACTAGTTTTAAAATCAACCCTCAACTGTTCGCGAATGTGTTCCCCATTTGTTCTTAATTAAATTCTTGTAATTTTTCTTCTTTTCAGATAGGTTCACTTAGGGGATATCCCATCCGCGGCCGCGGTAAGGGCGTAGTGGGTATGTGCTTGGTAGGCGCCTTTATCGACTGAGCCCTCGATACAGGCTACTGTCAAAGTAAAATTTTATCAATTTGAGAACAAGCGGAAACAGACTTGATGTAGTCACGATTCCTACTAACTCGACGATTCAGAAATACAGGCAAATTGCTTCACCTATTGTACATAAACTTTTGATGAACGTAAAATCCTGGATTAGTCCTGTTCGTTAATTAAATCCCATTAATGCTAACAAGAGGCAGCAATTTCGAAAATAAATCGTAATATTAAAATGAAATCTATGCTTACATAAGTCTAGTACAACCTGACAGACATTTCAATATATTTTTGCAATCGATTTAAACTGATGTGCACATGCCGATTAGAACGAGTATCCGCATGGGTAGCCTACTAAGTAAAAACCGCGATTACCAAGCTAGTATTCGCGGGTTCAAATCTCAGTGCGATAGAGTTTACTTAGGTCGTAGCTATAGTGAGCGCTCAGTCGGTAAAGACATAACACTTATCGATCCGGCATACATCCACTAGCCTGCGGCCAGCACCTCCCTATTTCTTTCTTTCTTTCTCTTTCCTCACTCCCTCCTGACCACCACCCCTTTACGACAATAGCGCGACATCCCATGTGTAATTGGTCACATCAAGGGAAGAAAAAAAGACATTTCGATTAGCAACAAATGAATCATCTGCTATTGGTTTGCTGAATTTTCAAAGAAAAAGAGGAAGAATCGATACGAAGTTAGCTTGAATATTTTCTTAGGTCTTCGAAAACTTAAGTGGATGAATAAGTTTCTGATATACATTTCAATTCAGTCAGAATTGATCAGAAGCCATTTCAGCTAACAGGTATCATCAATTAATTATTAATTAATTTCGTTGGAGTTGTCGTTGTCACTTAATACTCATCGTACGTAAATCGTTCATGTCGTAGTCGGAATTACCATATAGTTTAGTAGATAAGAAGCACGACTATCAGATCGACATATCCGGGTTAGCAGATTCGCATAACATTTACCGATCGCTTGTAATCTCTAATCGCCTTCGTGTTTATACACGTGTAACAGAAATCCCTTTAAAGATTCGTCATAAGGAAAACAAAAAAATGAAATAAAAAAAACGCATCCAGGTAAGGGAGTATTCCGGAACTACATTACCAACACTGTTAAAATTTTGATGATCGACTTTTGTACCATAAACAAGAATTAAAATCAAAAGTAGACAAAATCCTAAAATAAGCGAAGATCGCCAAGTACGACCACTAGCAAATACGCCTTCAATGCCTTTCACATTTTAAAAAATTGTTATCTTAATACAACTATTTATTGGTGATATCACATATGTATCCTTCAGATTTATCTCGCTTCACTTTAACCCAAAGTTAACATAAAATAGATTTTAGTTATACTAAAAATCCTAAACTCATATGAAATATTTAGTGAAGTAATAACACTAAGCCGCTATAAAAGATGAGTTTCGCGAAAACGCTTCCAATGGCTGTTTCTCCGCAGGCAATGGCTGTTTCTCCGAGACAGTGAACTTTACTTGTCATTCAGGATTCATTAAGGTCTCAAAACAAATCTGATTTATCAAAAGACTCATGCCGGGTCTCTGTACCTGTCGAATTCAGATACGAATCAATTAATTTGATGGCCGTCAATAAAGACGGGATCAGTTAGACCGGAAAAAAAGCTGGAATTAAACCAAGACAAAAATCAAGTGTACCCCACAATTCATTCATTTGTTCCTTTCTTTTATATTCAAAATTGAATTTCGTCAGCTTCATCGATTTGGACGGAATACTCGTCTGCATAAATTCCAACCTTTTTCAGTCAGTGTGCGGCACTTGATATGTTTAACAGAAGGGTGAAGGAAACGTAAGTTGCGAAATACATCAATCTTTGTATGAATTTATACACGGAAAGCAGATAGAAAGTATTTTATAAACATCAAATAGGGTGAATAATAGGCAAAGCGTACATTAAACTTGAGATGATTTACTTGCGGAATAAATTTGAAGTAGAAAAAATGGAGGAAAAACTAAATTCTTTCATATGTCACCAGCAAAACGACAGACTTAATCACTTCTCTTTTTAGTAACTGTACACTCACCGAATATGATATTCGCATAAGCGGATTAAAAGCTGTTTAAGGATTTAAAAATAAAAATATTTGTAAATGAAAACTATAAAGGCTCTCCAATCAATATCACATGGAATGGAAACCACATTTTTCTTTTTTCTCTTTTTTATCATTCAAAAAGAAAAAATCTTATCCTTAACAACATTACTTTATATCCCAATGATTGGATACTTCATCTCATTGTACATAAAAAAACAAGAAAAATGTCACATAACCATGTACTTATCTCGGGTAAAGTATATCACAGCTATTTATAATTAGTTATCATAATTACTTTAAAAAGGCGCTTATGATAATTTATAATTTTATTATCTAAAACATCATTAACGAACAGTCAACTAAGAGTCTGGAGAGTTCATCTTAAAGGAGAAAAAGAAAATTCGGACTTAAAAAATCATTAACTTTAACAAAACATCACCATTAACCTAGTGGTGCATTGACTCCCATTCAATATGCGTACCAAGCAAGCCGCTGTCTGTTTGCATGACATACCAATACGGAAAAATTGTGCTTAAATAGAAAGCCTCTGTGTATGTTAAAAAGAATTATCCTTCTTTCATTAGGGCGTAACTACTCACATATCTATATATATATATGCATATGTATACATCCACATGGATGTTTCTCGCTATAAATAAATAATAAACCTGAAAGTTAACTTCGAAGAGCAACCGGTTAAACTCATAGACAGTCAGTCATTCACACAATGTTTAACAGTGAGTGACATGAATGGTTTGAAGTGCAATGACTTTTCCTTAAAATTAAAAAAAAAAAAGGACTATTGATTATATTTATGTGTAGGACTCGTCGCTCGTCATTATCGTTGCAACAAGCTTAACATTTCGTGGCGTCGCGTACAAAAGTTAACTGTAACTTGGACATTTATGTGTGTGTGTGTGTGTGTGTGTGTGTGTGTGTGTGTGTGTGCACGCGATACCGTCAATAAGCGAAAAAAGTTCAAAAAACTTTCCATACATAGTTTGCTGGCGCATCAAAGTGATTCAAAGAAAAGTTTTTGGCATAGTTTAACTTACGGTTTTTCTGGTATTTCACTTGATGTTTCCATTTTGTTCAAGAGTGGACTACTGATCACTTGCGGACTATAGACCCTTGGAGGACTGGTAACCTTTGGTGGACTATGCATCGATAGAGGACTCTTGACTTGTTGCGGACTACGTATAATCGGTGGTGAGGGCATAGCTGGCGGGCTATCACCCTCTGGCGGTGATTGTAAACGGCCGCCGCAAAGTGTTGGCGATGAAATTTTTTGTGCCAAATTCTTCTGCGAAGCCGAAGGACTAGGTCTTGATGTATGAGAACGTATGGAACCTGGTGGACTTCGTATAGATTTCATTGAAGTAGGTGGAGAGGTTATAATTTCAGCTTTCGATGCTATCGAAACAACTGCTGATGCTACGCTACCCGCTCTAGAACTTATACTTCCAACTCCGCCTCTTATACTACCACTACGGCTGGCAGGTTCTCTGCTTCCCCTGCGGCTACCGCTCCGGCTTACACTACGACTAGGAACACGACTACCGCTGCCTCCCCCGGCGCTAGTAACACTACTTTTACGTTTCGGAGAACCGGAAATTGTAAGAGTTGGTGTTGCTTGTGAAATTTGCGATATCTGAGAAGTAGGAGTACCGGGCATGGAAACTCTCTTATCTTCCCCTTCACCCTCAGTTACTTCTTGTTCATCCTTCACTTGAGATGAAGGTGGTGCAGAGTCTTCATCCAAGTCCAATGGCTTAGTTTCTGAGACTGGCGTCCTTGTTCTCATCTTTTCGTCATCATCGTCGACATCATCGTCTTCTGCTTCCTCCTCTTCAATTGGCTCCTGTTCCGGGCCGTCCTCTAAACCTGGAGGGGGCGGAATATTTACTAATAATAATTCATTATCTTGTTGTTCAATTTCATCAATTTGTTCTGTATGCTGACCCAAAATAGAAGAACCTGAATTTGTAGGTGGCGTAGTAATGGTAGTAGATTCGTCATCATTTGCGGATTTAGTTTCTTCCGGCTCCAATTCTTGATTAACTTCTTGTAAAATTTCCTGCACTAAATTTAAAGAAGGAGCTTCAATCACAGCGGATAAATCAATAGCCTCCTCATCTTCGCTGCCTTCTTGAGGATGTAACTGCATTTTTGTTGTTAACTCTGCAAATTCGGGTGGCGGTGTAGACGTTTCCCTTTCTTCCATATCATATTCAGCAGGTGGCGGTGGTGTTGTTGCCATTATGCTTTGTTTTGTTTTTTGTTTAGGAGGTGTTGGCGAGTTCGGTTGCGATTGATCACTTTCCGATGGTGGCGTTAAAGGAGGTATTTGCGAAACGTGAACAGGTGGCGGCGAAACTATTTTGGCCAAAGAAGTCAATTCTGGACAAGGGGGTGGCGTTATTGGGGGTGACGGGGAAATAGAAGGTGTACTGCCTTGCATGGGCTGTGGAAGCTGATCGTCATCATTACTTGGACTATAGGAATACTGATTAGGTGGTGGAGGAGGAACACATCTATTTTCATCATTTTCTTCGCCGATATCAACGATCCCGTTAACCTTTACAACATTGTTACCATTAGCAATTTCCATATCTTCAGGTTCCTCATCAGGCGTCTCCTCTATGTCAGCATCAGCCCCATCTTCGGCTTCGTCATCGTCTTCATCTTCGGTCTCAATAGGCGGCGAGGGAGGTTGAGGCTGTGCAGGTCTTCGTGCTACGGCTGGAGACATTGGTGGTGGTGGCATCATTTCTAAAACTGATGATGTAGGCGACACCGGAGGCGAAGGCAAATCATCATGTTCACTTAAAGTCGGTAATACCTGAGGTTGAGTCATAACTGACATTACTGGCGGCGGTGGCGGAGGAATACCTACATAATCCAATTCATCTACTATGGGCAGAGGTGGTGCAGTCGGTTCCTGTAATGCCGTATTATCAACCTCTTCTATATCCGAATCAATACCTTGAGCAAAATCCATATAAAAATTATCGCGCGAATCACTTGAGCCACGCCTCAATTTTAAGGATAGATCCGGCGAACTATCCATCTTTACACACTTTTAATCACAACGCACTATATCTATTTCCGATACAAGGAGTCAGTATTTGATTACGTTACAATGTTTAAATGCTTTTTCGCCTTTTTACCGACACACGCGCACGCTCGTAAAAAAGTCATATAGGATTGACGGTATAATCCTGCTATAGTACAGGAAATTTTTGATACTACTTATATATTGTATGTTTATTGCTTTTCACGCATAATTATTACGATTTCCCACTTTAACTACCCAAACATGAACTAAATACGATTTGCATGCTTTTACTTTGTTGATCCTTTACAGAAAAATTATTTATAAAACAAATGCTATTTATTATTCGGTTCTTACACCCGTACACATACATGTGTACTGCAAGAAATACTCTTATATATGTACGTAAGCACGTACATAAGTATAAATGTATATACTTGTATTTCTTTTATTTTTATTACCAAACTTTCGCTTAAGTTGTACTTAAACATGAAACAACGTAACACATTATTTCCCACTTTCGTATAGAATAAGTTTTGAAAAAAAAAAAAAAACAAAAAAAAAAAAAAGAAGAAAACAAATGACGGAGTTTATCGTTATAACCACCCTACCAGTTTTCCTTTGATGACTTTTTCCTTTTCTATTAGTAAATGGATTTGAAAAATATACCAAGTAGTTCATATACACTTATATCTGATTATATATCATGTATATATATATATATATCACTTCTGTGTCTAATGACTTGGGGATTTTATATCAAAGCCTTTTTAGCCTATGTGTGTGCTCTTATATATAAATTAAGATTAACAATAAAGAAAATTAATCAGTGACATCGATTAAGGTTAATAAAGAAAAAGCCTATAGATGCGTTGGCATTGAATAGAAGCGAAAGTATAAAATGTGGAACAAGATAGGGAGTGTATTATAAATACCCATCGGTGTCTGTTCGCTTTAAATTCGAATTTTAAATACATTTATAAATTAACTTTAATGTAATTGGAAAATTCAAATCGATCCGCGACAAAATGTTTAGACTGAATATTAAAATTGTAAAGTACAGACGCTGATATATAATATTTATTTATTTAAAAGAAAAAATCGTTTTCTTTTTTTTTGACGATCCGATGAATTTAACAAGGGATGGCGCTATCGAAGAAATATTAGTGATTATCTGTATTAAGACCGACCAAGCGTTTCGCTATGCATCCCAGACATATCTGTGCATTAATAAATTAAATATGAGGAAACTGTTAATACAATTGTTCAAAAGCCATTGCCATTACTAACAAAAGTAACAGGAAAGTTATATTCGACGGGGAGCGAATTTCGCAAACCCACCACTATGTTTTTCGCATTCTACTCTCGAAGTTCTGTTATTTGATACCCATATCGCTGGTATTAGTAAGAAAACATTAACCCCGGTGTCGGCCATATTCATTTTAAAATTAACCTATTTTTAGGCAGGTAATATATCTTCATTTAAGAAGTCTACAAATTAGTTTTAAACATTCGGTCTTGTTTGCTTTATGGTAAATTAACATTAAATCTCAAAAAAGTGAAAAAAAATTAAATTCAATTAGTCGTAACTTTGTGTGGACACGGCCGATTGGTTCCATTTTTGCACCTAGAGCGTAAAGTGTCTCGTAAAACGAATGTAGAAATTTTCAGTCCTCTAACTTTAATAATTTACGAGTAACGAGCAAAAACTAAAAAAAATTATTAAAAAAACTGAGTTGCTTTCAGTTTACGCTCCATTGTGCGCTTTTGCTCTGACCGATTTGGCCCATTTTCAATACCAACTTGCGTGCACAAAATTCCAATGTTTCTACCTAATTTGAAGTTGATATCTTCATTTTTGCGACGAGAAGAGTGCCAAAAACACAGCCACACGGACGGACGGACATGGCCAAATTAACTCAGAATATATATACTTGACAGGGTCTCTGAAACTTCCTTTTGAGTGTTACATATATTTTGGAGAAAAACAAAATTAGTATACCGCCATCTTACAATCGTGGGCATAAAAATGACTTTCTTTATCGATTTGTAACTATAGATCTAACTTGCATTTACTGCTATGATCCAGAATCAATGATCAGCGATAAACCATAAAGCAAACTAGGTCGGATTTATGCAAACTCTCAAGGCAAAACTGCCCTCAAAGAAGATTGTATTAATCGACTACCATGAGAAACACCGTTCAGAACTTTTGCATCACTTGACTGAAATATTTGAGAGAAATTTCAATCACATACATAAACAATGAGATGAATAGAATGGCAAAGGGTAAGATAGAATACACGAACACAAAGTGACACAGGCATTCGCCATAATATCGTAGAAGGAAAAGGATAGGAAACGCATCTATGGGATGTCGCATATATAACCATGGAATACCATAGAGTATATGATAGTATAAAAGAGGAGAAAAAAATTGCAAAAAATAAAAAATATAACTTAAAATAGCCGCATATATCATAGCATACTATTTAGCTATATTGTCTTATACTAGATGGTATACATATATGCATTACATTCTCCCATTTCTTTATTTTTCTATGGAAATGGCGATAACACCTTTTAGTGATCATAGGCTTGGGATAGCTTAGGATATAAGGATAAGCACTGACAGATGGATATCATTACTAATCGTTGCCATCGTACGCATAAAATAATCCATGATTTTGCAAGAGCCTGCATTGCGAAAGTATTTGTTATAGTTTACTTTGTTCGTGCGTTTTACGCTTTTCTGTAGGCTTTAGTATTTAAAAGAGGTACGTTACATGGGCGTGTCGTTTGAAATCCTACAATGTGAAAAATTAAAAGAAATTTGAAAAATCGAAACTATCTTAACCTATTTAACAAAGGCATAAAAATGAGGAAAACGGAAGAAAAAAAACTACAGCCAGCGTTCAATGAATATGCGATATTTTTTATGGTGAACGAACAACTTCATCGAACAGCTTCATTCGCATCAAACGAAAGCGATAGTGTTAACAACAAGCGACAAAAGATTTCTGTTTCTGTATCATATGCACTATGCAGTTATTTCTCTCTACGTTAACTCTAAATGACAAAATCCTTTCTGTTAACTTAACTTTGGAGGTGTATATGCGGAAGAACTAGGAGCACACATGTCACAATTACAACAAAAATTGTCACATGTACATATATATGCATGTATGCATGTATGTGCATGTACCCATTCTATGTGACTAATGATTTTAAATGCAGCTAATACTTGGTTAATATTAAACTCCCTCCCATTCGTGATTATAATAACAAACACCAACGAATGCATATAACATGCAGCGTAGAAAATAACCAGCAAGCAGCCCGGCCAGGCAGCATCAGCACCTCTGCAAATCGTTTCGTTTCTTCGTTTTCGGGACAATACAGTATTCATAAACATACACATATATAAAATACATACATTCATGCGAACGTATACACATGAGTATATATGTATTAAATTATCCGGCACATTGGTATGTACACCAAAAATATACGCAATTCTGTTTTTTTTTTTCTTTTCTTTTCTTTTCTTTTTTTAATATTTTTTCACAGGAAGTAATAAATTGAGAGTTTTTTTCATTTGAATTTGAATTACTTTTGTATTTAATACGATGATCACACGTGAGATTATCGTTATTTAATGGATTTATGCTATCAGTAGTTATTCCTTTTTTTCTACTTCTTCTTTTTTGTTTGATGAGATCTGATTTTCTTTTTTTTTTAATTTTTTTTTTTTTTTTATTATTTTTTCTCAACAACTTTTTGTCTCTAGTAAAGCGAATCTTTTTGTATTTAGTTTTTTTCTGCTTTGCTCAAAACATTGAAATTTTTTTATTTATTTATTTTTTTTTTTTGTTTGGCTTATTTTACATTCGGGAGCAACCGTAGAACCGTAACGTGCCTTCTGCGACAACACTCAAATGCAGAATAACTGTAAAATGGTGCTCATTTGTTAGAAAACCTTTCCACATATAAATAAATTCAAATAATTTTTCTACCCAGATTCCCATAAATTATTTCCAGTTTTGCTTTCTCTTTTAGATACCAAACTCTCTCATCACTGATAAAAAAAAATAATGCTAATGAAAATACTCTCTTATATGCTTTTCATATCACGAAAGGAACAAACTTATAAAACACACGAAATATGAACAGCAATAAGTCGTCTTGAAACGGAAATGGAATTGTCTAATAAGAGAGAGGCAGATTGAAAGAGTAAGAGACAACGAGACAGAGAGAGAGAGAGAGATAGAGATAGAGAGTGAGAGAGAGAGGAAGAGAGAGAAGTATAGAGAAAGAGAGTACATGCGAGTCAAAGAAATAACAAACACTATTGGAATTTCTTATACTCTACGCGCTAAAAGTTTGTTTTTCGTTGTTTGTTTTGGTTTACACTTCTTTGTGGGGGTGTGAGAGTTTTATATGATGAATGAACATCAACACAATACAAAGCACACACACATCCACACGCATGCATCGCAATAGCAGCGCTTTTTTACTATCACTAGTAGTGATACTCTTTTTCAGTGCTTGCGTAAATTAATTGTTTTCTTGGAAATATAAATAAAAACAAAAAATGTAACCCAACATTTCAACATTAATATTTCATACATATATTCAACATTATTATTTTTAAAAAAAGGAACCTATTAGTTTTTATTTTCAATAACTTTGTACGCTATTATCTATCTATTTGTGTATTCGTGTAAAAGATTTTTATAAAGTTTTTCCTTTTTTTTCATTCCGAAAGATTTATCTTTTCACATTTCGTTTTTGGTTATCCCCACCCAAAATTAAAAGCAAAAATAGAAAATTTTTTCTTTCTTTTTTTAATATAATACTGCTGCTGCTAGCTTTTCTCTTCTTTAAATCCACTTGACCTACATACATTTACACATACAAAATCGTTTTAAGCATTGCTTACTCTATATCATATATAAATGAACAGATAAACTCTATATCTCTTTGTTACTAAACACAATTAATTCAGTACATGGTGTCAAACACCTACTGTACCGTTATTAATGAAAATTGCGCCACTTACACTTCAGTTTTCTGTGACTTTGTAGATATATAATAAATTTGTTTGCTTTTAATTCCAGGAACTGAAAGGACTCAATTCTCTTAGAAAACGAACTTGGGAGAGTGCAAGCTGCTCTTTTTGCTTCCTTAAAACGGTAAGCTTTAATAATAATACACAGAAAGCTTCCAAGAACTTTTGCAGAAACGTCAGTGCCACTAAACCGTTGAAGTTTTTTTAACCTTTGTAAGAATTTTAATACGCAAATATCTCAAATATTAAGTCAAAATTTTCAAATATGCACAAAAAGACCTCGTAGCCTAATTTAAGTCCATAAAAGATAATTGCAAAAAAATTCTTTTCTCAAGTGACCGACAATTAAAGCTTAATCATTAATGGCGCCCTTCAATTTTTTTATTTTTGCACTGCCTATGTGGCATAATGGCATGTCTTGTCCTCAAGTAACGCTAAACGCAGAGGTAACAGCACTCCCGCGGATGACGGACGCATTCTCCTTTCATTTCTTGATATTATAAAAATTACGCGACGACTCGACAATATTCAATCGTTCACTTAGAATATTAGCTACGCCGAGCTTAAATCAGCGTTCGCTATGAGTCACCGCTTACAGGCCTTCTTCCGATTATTACATTGTTTATTTTGTCATGCTTTGTCATCTTATAGAAATCACATGTCGAAGGTATTCGTATATTTATTTTAAATTTTTATTTAAGAATATTCCAAAATTTCATTACCGAGAGACATACTCCTGCAAACTACGCGCCATTGACAAATATTGGGCGTATAAGCGAAGCTCGGGCATAGTGGTGTACTACCCCTACAGTAGTAGATTTCATTTGATCAGAAATTTTGAAAAGTAAAAACAAAGCTTATCTCCTGGCCGCACCTAACTTTAAGAACAAGGAATCTATGCGCGAGAAACAAATGTGTACGAAAACGGCTTTCTTCTCAAATCACGTTGCAATCAAATTTAATCCCTATCAAGAATAAGCTATAAATCTTGAAAAAAAAAATGCATAAACACATTGAAAATTGCATTTTTATGAAAACAATTAAATACTGCGCCTAATAACGAATTATATCAAATTATATATAAATCATAGTCAAATCTTTTAAGCATATTTCGCTTACTGCTTGTGATTATTATAACGATCGCAAATGGTTAAATCGAATGAATCGAAAACGATGTTGCAAGCATGTTGTGAAGTAGTCCATGTATATTTAATATATACACATATATATATATAATATAATATATATATATATAATATAATATATATATAAATATATAAAATAAAAAGTACACATGACATAACCTTCGAAAAATTCCTACATTCTTATCCGATAAGTTCCTAAAAGAAATTCTCTTTTTTCTCATATTTATACCAAATTTATTGCTACATTTACAACCGGGATGTGAAAGTTTATTATGCACAACTCAAACGCGTTAGTTCGTTATGGCGTCTCATAATTTTCAGTTTTAATGTCATTTAAACCCAACTCTTCGTTTTGATCGTAGCTCCGCGCATATTTAATAATTTTTAATTTATCATCTGGCTCATCGTTATCCAATAAAGATTGCACAAAACTATTACCAGCTGGGTCATCTAAAATTAGAGAAACCTCAGTTTCTAGAGATATGACATCGTTGAATTTCCTTAAAAATTTCTGTAAACGCTCCTTAGTCGTCTCATCCGAAGAATCGTGGAACATTAAACCGTCGTTTTCCAGTTGATTTTTCATGGCTAGCAAAATACCTTCAACTGTTGTGAAGCGACCACCTAAGGCAGAAGGACCAACTTCACAATCTAATTCGGGTATTCGTAAACTGCAAGTTTCCGATTTCAATACATCACGAGTTAAGTCCTCCTTTGTGGCTATGGTCACCTCAAAGCGTACTCCCTTTTCTTCTATGCCACCGCCAGACTTTACTTCATTGGTTTTACAACCGCAAACATCGCATACAGTAGCCATAATTACGACTTCTTTAAAATGCGGTATATTGGTAAGCTTCATATTAGTTTCACAAGCCGAACGGCATTCTGGACACAAAGTGCGGAATTGTAAAACTTCACCGTGCAAGTCTTCGTAAGTCCAAGCCCCCTCGTCTAGGGGTTTTAGTAAATGATTATCTTCAAGCTTACATGATTGTTCTATATCTGCTTCTGCTATATCTGTTTTATCATATAAACCCAACAAATGGTTTTCCTCATTACTACGCATAAATTGAATTGTTTTGCAATTACGATCAGCCGCCGGAGCATCAGGGTTCTCTATAAAACTGTTACCACTAATATCCTCAAGGATTAAAGTAAATGAAGTCTTCAGTTCTTTCAAAGCTTGCAAACGTTCTATGAATTCATCTATCGCAGCAGCCTCATCAGAGTGTTCAACTTTACGCTTCTCTTGATCTTGGTTCAAGCCACGTATAGTGCGATCGATTATACCTTCTACTGTAGTTATTTCACCCTTTTGAGTTTGGGCCGGAATTTCTAATTCTACTTCCGGTATTTGTACGCAAGTGTAATCGGAACGCACCACTCGTCGATTAAGGTCCATTCGCGTCTGCACATTCAAGGCAATGCGTATACCCTTCTTTTGAATTTCTGAAGCAGATTGTACTTCATTATTTTCAAAGCCGCAATATTCACATTTAAAAGACATCAAAACTATCTCCTTGAAAAAAGGAATTTTTGTCAGCAGCAGGCGTGTAACACCAGAGCGGAAACAAGTCATGCATGCTGATTCAATTTCTGTAGCATCTGCAGCAGTGTCATCAGCATCGATATCACGAAACAATGGTTTCTTCAGAGTTTCGTCTACAGGTTCAATTTCTGTAGTTACGCTTTCTATTGCATGCGAAGACATTTTTTTTAATATTTTCTCTTCCTTTTTTATTTTATTTTTTTCTAAAATAAATTTTAGCTCTGCACACGAACTGAATATGTCTATCAACAAAATAAAATTGTTAAAAAAAAATGTTGTGAGTGGCAATCAGCTGTTTTTGAGGGGCTGCTTAAAACAGTAGTAAAGAATTAATATTCACCACAACTATGCATTTTAATTGAAGTGGTAACGCTATCAACATTGCCTTTCATATTGGCGCAAAAAATTGTTCAGCTTAGCTTTTATTGGTCACTTCTTGTACAAAAAGAACCAAATTAATTAATTGCTTGAAATGTTAGAAGAAAACACATCAAAAACCGCTCGGGTGCCATGGTAATGTCAAAGATAATTATTGAATTGCCCATCTTATAATCCTAACTCTTATTTTGCTTACATGTAGGGTAGAGAAATACCGACCTTCCAAGCTGGACGAATTGATATCTCATGAAGAAATAATATCGACAAGTAAATATAAATGAAATTTTGTATATCACCAATCTAGTGAGATTCTCATTTTTATTCTAAGTTAATCGTTTTATCAATCAGAAACAGTTGCCGCATTTGCTATTTTATGGCCCACCTGGTACGGGCAAAACTAGCACAATATTAGCATGCGCTAAGCAATTATACACACCGGCCCAATTTAAGGCCATGGTTTTAGAGTTAAATGCTTCAGATGATCGTGGTATCGGTATTGTTAGAGGGCAGATATTAAATTTTGCCTCAACTCGAACCATATTCAGCGGTACTTTCAAATTAATTATACTGGATGAAGCCGACGCAATGACCAATGATGCACAGAACGCTCTCCGACGTATCATTGAACGATATACGGAAAATGTACGATTTTGTGTTATTTGCAATTACTTAAGTAAAATAATTCCCGCCGTGCAATCTAGATGCACCCGTTTTCGATTTGCTCCGTTATCACAGGAACAGATACTACCAAGATTAAATAAGATAATTGAAGAGGAAAAGTAAGTGCCATTTAATATGTATATATTATGAAAGTGCCAATATCATTTCACTCCTTAGACTTAATGTAACTGAAGATGGCAAAAAAGCTTTAATTACCTTATCGAAGGGTGATATGCGTAAAGTACTTAATGTTTTACAAAGTACCAGTATGGCTTTTGCTACTGTCGATGAAGACAGCGTTTATACATGTGTAGGTCATCCATTGCGCCGCGATATCGAAAAAATATTGGAAACCCTTTTGGCGACCAAAGGATTTGCACAGGCTTACGATGGTAAAAAACGACAAATAATTTAGAAAAAATTAATACTTTCTTTTCATAATTCTTTAGATATACAAAGCATCAAATCCGTTAAGGGTTTAGCTTTAGAGGATATACTTACCGAATTACATTTGTTTGTCATGAGACGTAAGTTTTTTCCTGGCTTAGAATTTCTCATATTTACATGAATAACAGATGAATTCTCTTTGTATTTATTTCCAGTTGAAATGCCCTTGAGTGTTATGAATAATTTAATTATTAAAATGGCTGCTATTGAAGAGCGCTTAGCTAAGGGCTGTACAGAAGCACCACAACTCACCGCTTTAATAGGGGCTTTTTTCATTCATCGGGATCAAGTAACCCTTGAAACTTAATTTTAATCTATTCCATTACTAACCCACTGCCATTCATATTCTAAGCTTGAATTTGACCTTAGATTATCTAATGTATGTATGTAACACGATCATTTTTAAAGTCGGTTTTTTTTTTTTTTTTAAAGAGAAGTGTGCTTTGAATTCGTACTGAACAATAATTAATTATCATATTTGATTCATTCTACGCTTTGTTCAAAACGGCAATTTTCATTAAGAATATTTATTATTTTTATAATTTACATGTTCGTCACTTAGACTACTTTTAAGTCTTAGAGCATTCAAATAATCCAAACTCTACAAATAATAAACAGTCATATCATACAAATTTTACCCAAACTTTACAAAAAAAAAAGGGAATACAATGATAAATAGTAAACAAAATTCTGCAAAATGTAAATATAGGATGACATTCTTGTAAAGTACTTAAAAGACATGTGGATAAACCTCAACTGAGATGTAATTTTGAAAACACATATATACTACGTATTGTGGCTACGAGAAAATTCTTAAAAAAAAGAAAGAAACTCAACATTTTGTAGTGCCATCATAAATCTAAAGTTATGTGTTTTATTAAAATAACAGTGAATAGTTTTTCAAATTTTAAAATAAACTTTTGTGCAAACAATGCATTTCCATTGACAAATGGTAATATATATCTATATATATATTTTATATATATATGCTAATTAACTAACGCAGGACGACTCGAATTGTATTCATATACTGATATATCAGAAGACACTAAAACACGATAGTCAACTTCGACGTTAACACAAAATAGTCAACTTTTATGGACATAATTATAGTTCACGCAGTTTCGATTCGCTATTATAGTATTGTTTAAAACTGTCCCTCGCACAAAATTATAGGCCCAAGGAGATGGCATGTACGGCTGGATGCAGTACAGCCTAGGACATAACATCAACCTCTTCGGTAACGAAGCTCATAAAGGTTTCTGTGCGTGTATTTCTTGGGGGTAACCGTCTGTGTGTAATTTTTTCATACAATACAATTAATATAACTAATATAATTATTCCGTTACACACAAACATGGCGCCCTAGCTCGATCTCATTGCACAAAAGTGTCTGACTTTGACTAGATGATTAAAAATATTACTTTCGGTTGCGCAAATTTTTTAATCTTCATGGATTCATTTTGTTAGAGAAAGTTGATTTGAAACGCTATGCAGTACCCGAAATACAAATCGTATACGATCACTTGCAGGTCCGTTAGCTTGCTTTTGTCCAAACAATAAAGATCTTTAATTATGACTATTGGTAAATAATTAATTCATTGGAATCAAATTCTACTACTGAGCTTGATCATTGAATTGCTTCCTGCTGACATCTTCAGCATTAATTGTTAATACCAAGTGGCTATTTTTGACTCTTAAAAAAATTCGCCTTCCAATTGTAGAATAAAAGAAAAAGCAATAATGCCTTTTAACTTTAAGCATCCATAATATAATTCCAAATAACAGAGAGTTAATTGGTTTCGAAATTTGAGAAGAGTCATAGACAGTTGCAATATTGCAATATATTTCATTAATTATTAATAACTTAGTTATAGCGAATGTTTCGTGAATGAAAAGGAAAAAAATGAAAACTCTCTTACCATTATTCAGTAGTACTTTAGTAAAGCTTTTGGGTGTCGGTATGAATTGGTCACAAAACTACTACGACTACTACGGCCATTAGACCGAAACTGTATATTATTATAGTATCACTTAATTAGCGACCAATCAAAAGATAGGCGACGGCTGATTGAAAGTCCATGAAGTGGACTAATCTCGCATGTGAGAACTGTTTGTTTTTAGTTCTTCATTTAACGCGATCTTGTACGCGCGTAAGTCCTAGTGTATGTAGTTGAATTGTTGAACCTTTGATCAGCCACACAATGCAAACGAACTTTGCTTTAAAAATAAACGACGAACCAATTATCTCACCATTGCACGATTGTATAAATGCAATAGCTGTAACTCTCAACTTAATTATGTAGTAATGAGAAGGCAAGATTTATTTGTGAAACATTTGTCAGCTGTTTGTAAAGCTATTTAGTTGTGCTCTGAATTTTGATATGTGAATTCGTTAACTTGATCGCATACAAAAACGAAAGATTTAATTAATAATAATTATTTAATCAATTTTATAAAGGAAAGCATTTATCATTCGGCACTTCCATAGTGAAATTGGTTTGCGAGCCGAAGATGTTGCTATCATTTTATTATGACTTAATGTCGCAGCCCTCAAGAGCTCTATACATAATACTCAAAATAAGTGGGATACGATTTCGGGATTGCCCAGTTGCTCTAAGGAATGGTAATAATGAAAAAACAAGATTCCAAAGGTACAGCCTAAATACTGATATTGTCGTTCTATGTGTGTAGGTGAACATTTAACCGAAGATTATAAACGTGATATTAATCGTTTTCAGAGAGTACCTTGTATTATCGATGGCGACTTCAAATTAGCCGAAAGTGTAGCAATTTTAAGGTAAACAATGAACTTCACATAAACTTTGAATATTTTTTTTTTAAGAGAAATCTCTCTCCAGTTATGCTTTATTTTAGTGAAAAGAGAATGTGATGAAGATTAATTTCTGCTTCGTTTTTTTCACAGATATCTTAGCGCCAAAGGTAAAATACCTGAATATTTATATCCGAAATATTTTATTGAACAAGCACGCGTTGATGAGTTTCTTGAATGGCAGCATATAACATTACGCATTGGTTGCGCTATGTATTTCCGTCGGATTTGGTTGGACCCTTTATTAGGTCGTGAAAAACCATCTGAAGAGAAAATCGCAAAGTTGCGAGATCACATGGAAATGAATTTACATGTTGTAGAGAGTACTTGGTTAGAAAATAAAGAATTTCTAACTGGTAATACTATGACGGTGGCAGATATATTTGCTGCCTGCGAAATCGAACAAACTCGTAAGTCGAACTTGTTAATTAACGGTACTTTTTAAGTTATAGCTCTCTTTTCTTATTATATCCTTTAGGCATGGCTGATTATGATGTGCGTATTAAATATCCGAAAATTCGTTCTTGGTTGAAACGCGTTCGCGCCGCTTGTAATCCTCATTATGATTATGCCCATCAATTTGTATATAAAATTTCTGGTACAGCACCAAATTCAAAATTATAAGAAGTATGACTAAGCTTAAGTAATCAACTTCAATAAATGTAAACTGACTACGTCAATAAAAGAAGCTTTATCTGACAAACAACGTATATGGCTGAAAGAACATATATTGAAGGCATTCAAGTTAATGGATATTTTCCATTTTGCATTCTTTCAATACTTTCCTTATTAAATATCATATATTTATATGTGCTCTTTGGTTTTCTGTATCTAAGTGTTGGGAATACAGCAGGAAGTCTATGAAAACCTTTTTTTTCCTTCTTTTCAACTTTGTAATGATCATTTATTCTAATTGGCACATGGAACTTCTATTATTGATTAAATCAATTTAAAGTTAATCGCATCACAGAGAGTGAAATTACAATTTTATACTCATTTACGAATACCCATTACCACAATAATCGCCTTTTTTTAACTGTACCTGCGTCAATTCGTTAATCAGATCTCTTTCTGGCCAAAACCTTTACTCAATCTTAGTAAAAATTTATAAAAAATCTTATATCTGTCTCTACTACAGCTTGAAAGTTACTTGTTCTTTTTCGGTTTTTTAGCGGCCTACGGTTATCAACTGAGAGGATATATACCAACCTTCAGCTTTCTTTCTTTAAATGATAGAACAAACAACAAATGTGCAGCAGGACGTGCATACAATCTATTCAAATATTTGTTGTTGTTTTTTTTTTCTATGGCCAGCCGCTCAGGGAATGTCCCCTACGTTTACGGGCATAGTAATGACCAAGAAGAGTTCTAGGAAGAGAGAAAGTAGTGTTTGTGAACATTCGACTTGAAAATGGTCACGTTAAATACGACGAGGCCAGACCACACCTGGTAGATTGTTCCAAAAGCTATCAGTGTTGTTGAAAACTCTGTGACGAGTGAAGGGTGTGTTGAGGAAGCCGTGTAGTCCTGTTAAAGGGCATAATCGCCGGACAAATCTCTTTTATATCTGTGGAACCCTTGTCCCGGATGAACTTGTGCATAAGCGCAACACATTGCACTGCTCTTAAAAACCTAGGCCCTTGGTTGCGTCTTTCAACACTTTGAATACATGTTCTGTCCAAAGAACATCGTTTTGTATTCTCATGCCCAGAATATCGAGGATTGCCCCTTCTTCTATATGGACACCACCAAAAGAAACGGGTGGTTCATGACTTTTCCTGAGCGTTAGGAAACAGCTTTGAGTTTTAGCGGCGTTAAAGCTTACCCTATTAGCCTGACCCCATACAGATATTTTTATGCAGCGCCGATTGAATGTCAGTCATTATCGCGCATTTGTTCTGTAACTCGTTGCTGCATAGTCGCTTATTGAAGAAAAACAAGTGACACGAGATGCTGCCGTCTATAAACGTCTAGATGAGGTGTTTTGTTACTCAAAAAATGTCTTTAATGGATACCAGAAAGTGAGAAAGTGCAGAGCTCTGTGGTGCACCTACATTTAAACAGAATTCGTTCGAGAAATACCCGTCGATAATAACTCTTATAGAAAGGTTATCTAAGAAGCTGGATATGAATCGATCGAGAACGCTATCGACACTAAATGAAATCAGCTTGGAGAAAAGAGCATCATGCCATACTCCGTTGAACGCTTTGGAGATTTGGACGTTGACAAGACGTATCGCGACTTAGAAAATGTATTGCACACGCCCATGTCCCTTCCCCTCCTGTTGAAGGATTTTTATAAATCGCGCCACCTTCACATAGAATATGATGGGATGTTTCACTCATCCCTTGGCAGAATCTGCATGAATCGGTATCAAACATACCCATGTTTTTCAGATGGTACCTGACTTAACCCGGGCAAAAGCCGGTGAATAACGTAGGTCGCTTCATGGTATTTCAAGAGATTGCTTAGCATACATTTAAGGGATAGAAAAAGTTATTTTGGAAAAATATTTAGAGAAAAGAAGTTTTTGTTTTGAAAAATTTGTACCCTTTAAAACTGTTTTGTGGCTTCTGACGTGTTTGTACTGTTACCTAGAGTATGGCGGCTAATCTGCCTAAGATATACGGAACGCTTTAGAGCGTCAATTCACTTATTTCGATTTTGAGATTTCGGGAAACCGGTGATTATAAATATTTAAAGAGTCTCTAATTCGTACTCTGGATTGGAATATCAAAGCTAGTAAGTTCCTCTTCATTAAGAAAAAATGTAAAAATTACATTATAGGTGGCATTATGTTGAATAGCAAAAATTATGCGATGTGGATTAAAACATGTGCACACCCATACAAAACTTATTACATCATAGAATAGAATTAATTTTACAGTTTTTATGCCTATTAAAAGGGGAACGTATTAACTTTTGGAGATTTTTCTTGTTTATTGATTTAATAGATACGCCCTATCTATATAGGGCTGTGAAAAGAAGGCAAAAGAAACCGTGCAGCCTAAAGTTTTATCTAGCAATTTCTAAATTCTGTAATTCGCCAATTGATTGCCTTAGAAAGGCGTTATGGTTCGACGGCGATTGGGCCAAGGACGAAAGCTTTTAAAAGTGGTACGGATGGAAATACTTTTTCGATCACTTTCCATATAAGGCATTATTTTGGTTATTTAATGGTATGGCCTCGTCCGGTATAGTGATTTTACTTCTTTTTCTTGTTTTCTTTTTTTAATTAAAATTCGCACCAATCTGCCGCAGATTTTCTCAAATGAAAGATACCTGGTGAGAATGGCTTCTGCGTTGCCATGCTTTAATATTGTTAAAAAAATTACTTCTTCAAGTATTATCATTCTATCACCTTCCATTTAAAATAAAAAATAAATAAATAAATGTCGAAAATACGCCTTTTTAAGAAGTTACACTGGCCTTTTGTCCCCCCTTAAGAAAATAGAAGACCTCGAGAGCAGATTTACTTCTAACGTACTCTTTATTTCATTTTTTGTCATTTATAATTTATAAGTTTCTATTGATCCATCTTTATTGAATATTACACAAGTGGTTCTTTTATATATATTGTTTTTGTTTTCTTTTTCTTTTCTGCCATCTCTTCCTTTTAATACATAAGTTTGCTTTCTACGAAGAAGTTAAGATTTAACTTATTATTATTATTATTATTTATTATTATTATTATTATTATTATTGTTATTATTACTATTTTACTATATCGTATTCCTTCAAACATGCGAAATTTTGCACACTACACTAGTATCCTTCTCATCATCATTTGCAAGGCTTATATTTCTCTATTAGAAATTTAATTATATTCTTTGTATATTTAATTTATAGATACATACATAATTTAATGATTTTAATTAAATATGATTTCATTACGCAAAAATTGTTGTTGAAAATTTTCATTCTTTTCTGATCTAAAATATACAAATTTTTAACATAATAATTATAAATTAAACTTAACAATTTAAAAATGATAGGAAAAAAGTCTCTCAATTGATTTTATATATTAAAAGAGAAATAAAAAAAAAGTAATCAAATAAAATAAACAATTAATATAACACTAGAAAAACGCAGATTAGAACCAAAATCAAAAAAAAAAAAAAAGAGAAAAATTTAAACAATATTTTATAATCTTTATAAGAAATGGTTTTCATTTTTTTTTTGTTTGTTTTGTAATCTTAAGGAAGTCTTTAATATTCAAAATATTTTAATAATTAAAAAAAAAATATATATATACACTATAACACGCTATCTATGTACATACGCACATATATGTAAGTGAGATACATATATTATGTACATCATTTTGACTCATATCAATGCACACGAATATATATATATATATATATATATATATATGTATATGTAGACATATATTATAGTGCTTACAGCGCTAAAGTACTAATCATTAAATATTTGAGCTTTTTTTATTTCAATCAATTATTTTACTTGCCAAACAATTAAATTAGAAGCAGTTCTCATCAACAATCTGGCGGTCATCTTCTTTGTTTTCTCAGAGAGCATTATCGAGGCTATATATCACTTGCCTCTTACTACACTAAGATTCCTTCCAGCGAACCCGCCATTAATTAAAGAGGGGTAGCAGCTTGTCTCTCTTTTGGGGGGTTTAATATTTTAAAATATCGTAAGAAATGCTCAGAAGACCATTCTTGAGTTTCTCGGGGTATTAGATGAGCTTGGTATGGGAAGTCTCTTCTCTTTTTTATATTCCATCCATATGTTTCATTCCTCGATTCGAGTTAACCTTTTTTTTAAAAAGTCATTATTTAATCACTGTGTATATACGTCATGATCCGTACGTCCGTACGTCCTTGTCGGTTTTTCTCATAAAATTCTATCGTTATGAATGTGTATTTGCCATAATATGGGTTTAGGCCATTTTCTCAAGTTATTTTCTTACAAGCTAATAATAATGTCGACACAATTAACTGGTTCAAGATAAACTAAATATTGGTCCTCTCTATTATAATAAATGAAGTTTCGTATTAGATCGACATTCTATAACGTAAAGTGTAGGCCAGAGTGCTTAGATATTTTATAATTTGCCATTTATATCTATTTAACTAAAATATAGAGGGTACAAGCTCTCGCTCTGAAGTATTTCAATTTCGCTTGGTTAAGTTTCTAACTAAAAATTTCGCAAACCAGACGCATTTCGATTACAAGAATCTCTCTACCGAACCTTCTAGTAGTAAACTGAATTAAGCTGCGCCTTTGACGAATTACATGTTTCTAAGCTACTATGTTAGTGATTAGTTATCAGGTGACTTTTCGAACAAGGATAATACTATATCTGCCTGCTGATGGCATTTTCATATTTGCAAAAGTAGATATAAAAACAACTTAAACTTAATACATGAACTCGTTACGGAGGTCATTTCATAATAAATACTTTGAGAACACGCCTACTTACTCCAGCGGTGACCGAATTTATATTAATATGCCTACGCGTATCATGCACTATTTTGACATATTGAGTTGATTTAGTTATGTTCCCTTCTCCTCTGAATTCTTAAAATCGCGCAAATTGAGAAAGAATTTTGAAAACCCGAAAATTTTATTTATCTTCTTCTTACAGCAAAACCGGCAATAATCGAAGAGTTACAATAACTTCGAAAAACTCCAATTCTCGATACATATATAACTCGCTAGATCGGGGATATAAATTCATATTTATCAAGGTGAAAATTAAAGAAAAGAAAAACAATTTTGAGGCGATGAGAAGATATCTAAGATTTTCTTATTACGATTCTTAAAATCAATAATTCTCAAAAAAGCTATTTTGAAAAATTTTACGATCAAATGCACAAAACTATATTTTGAATATTAAACATTAAAATGCACTCGATCCCTTTCTCTTATAGGAAGCTAGGTTCCGCGTTATATAAATCGGTGTCGTACGAGTCACTTACACATTATACAAAGACATGGGCCGTTCGCGGACCAAAGCGATTAACTTACTTGTTATGTTTAAAATTATGATAAAGAATTTTATAGCCATTGAATACATCATGTTTTTTTTTTAACGAGAGAGAAAGAGAAAGGGAGAGAGAAAGAGAGAGAAATGTACAAAAGTTGATCGAAACATATTGTCTGTCTCATTCTTTACTGTATTATAGCAGCCTCCCCCAGCGTGTTATACAAGAATCTGTCTTATATTAACACTTATTATGGGCGGATCTACTTGTTAAGGGCGGATAGACAGACCTCTTCAAATATGTGATGGGTAAGAATTTTTATAAAAAAAGATATAGGTATCGAGTGTCAAAACATCTAATTTAAGTTATTAGTTTCACGTTTTTTTATCAAATATTTTTATCCGAAAATTCGTGAAAACTTGGGGAAAGCAAAGAATGAGAATACGTTTCATTTTAGGTTGAGAATCGATCTTTATGTTAGGTTAAGTGCTAATCTTCATTGTCTTCGTTGAGCCCGAGATTATGGTTGGTTCGTCGAACGTCTCACACGTGATTCCACACTTAAAATCAGATGAAAATGATGACAATTTTTTTTTCTTTTTTTTTCAATTTGCTAAGGTATCCGTCAATATCAATGCAACTTATTTCTTTAAAATCATTGCAAGCAGTTTTTCCAAAGAATTCAAGACTGGGTCTTCCCCAACGAACTGTCCCCATACAAAAATGGCAGATAAGAATGTACATTCTTAACTTTAATCTAGAATGAAATATTATCAAAAGCTTTTCCTATTCATTATCTAAAATATACAATTTCCTTTGGTCACCATCGTCTACTAGTACTTCTGGCTGGCATCTTCATGTATGGTAAGGGTTAATTGAATGGGAATTTATGATATCCTCTAAATATTAAAGGCTAACACTTCGATATATATCTGAGCTCGTGTTCGCTTATCATCAGATACTATTGAAAAACGAAAGTAGGAAGCATTTGCCAGAATATCATCTACAATATTTTCTGAACGATAGCTAAATTTTTATTGTTGTTGGTGTCTTTGCAAAAGAAGAGCACAAATTTGGGCAAATTTGCTGAAAAATTTGCAAACTCTAAGAACGGTATCTGGCGTACAGAAGTCTTTTCAGTCATACATGTCATATATAACTTCAAGCTATTTTGTTTATATTAATAAAAAAATAAATAAATAAATAAGCCTCATCATTATAAGAAACAAGCAAACAAACAAATAAATATATGATCAAAGATGTGAAATATATCATGAAATTACTGTTGCCTTTCGACGTAGCGCGACGTACTACTAATTGGCGTTTTGTTGATTAATATAATTCCCATTATATATATCCCGTATATTTGTATATACAATACGCGTATGGGTATGCATTTTCGCGTGCATTCAAACATAATGAAAAAATGCGGTTGATTGTGAGATTGCGGTGATGTTGGTGACGATGATAATAATAATAATAATAAAAAAAAAAAAAAAATATAAATAAATAAAAAAAATGACAACGACGACAACAATTTTGAATAAATGGTTGATGAATAATAATAACAATTGATCTTTGCAACCAAAGAAAGAGAACAAATAATACTATTGAGCATTTGTTGTTGGTGTTAATAATCATATATATATATATTTATATATATATATAAATATACATATGTAAAATATAAATATGTATATATAAATATATATAAATATATGTGTACATACGTATATTTATATTTATATATATACACACATATATATGTATACATATATATATATATATATATATAAATATATATATATGCATATATATATATACATATATATATATATATATGTATACATATGCACTCAACTTCAATTTATATTTAATAATAATAAATTGTTGATATTTTTTTTTTTTTTTTTTATTGCCTTGTGTTTATATATATATGCATGTGCGTATGCGTGTGCGCCTAATTTAATTCTTCAATTTTGCCCGTATGAGCAATTTTTGGTAAGCAAGGATTTCTTTTTTGTTTTGTATTTTTTGTTTTTTTTTTTTCACATTCCTTTGCAAATACCGACGAATGATCACAATGCTCTGTTTGTATGTGTGTGTGTGGGTGTGTGTGTGTTTTTTTTTTGTCTTTAAAAGCGATTGCGATTAATATTCTTAATGCGTATGCCCACCTCTAGTACGTGCTCACCGGTCGATACATTTCCCATATTGACAGTGGCCGCATTATTACTGCTATTATTGCCATTGTTGCTGCTACCACTACTGCTGCTACTGCCGTCAGTATGATGGGCATTATTATTGTTATGATTGTTATTTGCTATATTGCCATTAGCGCTTGATAAAGGCATGCGTCTAAGCACCGTCGTTGTAGTTGCGGTAGTTTTTGTCGAAGCCGAACCATTATGTTTGCAATGATGATTACAATTATTTGGACTACCACCCCCTCCGCTATAGTCATGCGGTCCGCCTACCGTGTGTCTACGTTTAATAGAACGATTTTGTTTATTCTGAATTTGTCGTTTCTTTGTTAGATTCATATCAGTCTTTTCATCTTTAGTCAAGCCGGTGGAGGGTGTAGAACAACCGCCACCGCCACCGCCACCGCCACCACCACCACCACCACCGCCGTACCTTGGAGAATAATTTCGACAATTGAACGAAGCCGACCTAAAGAGTCGATGATCTCTACGTTTCTTATTTTTTAGCAATAGTGAAGGCGAGGCCAATACTAAAGCTTCTTTGGGGTCACTGGTCGTGGAACCTTCTGAATCATCTTCTGAGCAACATTGTTCATACACCGAAGAAGAAAATCTTAAATTTTTGCTTGTCGCATATAAATGTCGTGCTGTGCTGGCATGACCAGCGGAGGTTTTTAAGCCTAAAACAACGTTAGTTGTGGCGGGCGTTGATGCTGTTGTCGGCAATGAAGTTAAACCGCTTGCACTACCAATTGACGAATTTATAGGCGCAGTAGCCGAATGCTGTAATTTATGGCTACTCTTGTAGGTGGTGGTCAACGAAGACGGACCAGTACTGACTGTTGATGCGCAATCTTTCTCCTTCTCGTAATCATTTGCCGTTTTTGGACCCAGCACTAAAGTGTTGGCTGCCGTACAAGATCTGCTTAACATAAGATTATTGCCCGTCACATTCTCCAAAGGACAGAAATGAAACAGTCTTTCCGGAGACTCATCGGCATAGGGAATGTTTTCAGAATGCAAATGTAACGGTTGGCCCAGAGTATGGCGTCTATTTTTGGGGAAATCCGGCGATCCATTTTCATCATTTGACTCTGAGCCGCTGCGCAATTTACTTAGCTTTGAATCTAAAGTGTCTGTTATAACGCCCAGAGACATAGAACCTAAGATATAAAAAATAAGAAGAAGATAATATTCAATACATAAGGAATAATAATAAATTCTTGACGTAGAATGAGATCAATTGTGGATTAGTAAGAAATTGGTGCAAAAAGTTGTTATTTTGAATCACTCACCCGTATCACTTATCCTACTATTGCTGGATTCATCGTCAGTTAATAGTATTGAGATATCCACACTACTTCTCTGTTCCTTGGTAATGCTGCTACCACTTCCACTCCCTGAATCTTTTTCATCTAAACTAGCTTTACGATGATGTGTGCGTATGCCATGACTTAGAAAACCTCGCTCTTTCTTTTTTGTAGTTTTGCTTGTTGAAATCGTGGTACTACTGCTACTTGACGAAGAGGCCGTGGTGGCGCTCGCTGACTTTATATAATCCAGGGACTGTAAATGTAAACGTAAAGTAACACCAATATCATAAATGGTCGGCACAGCTTTACGTTTCTCTTGACATGATGACGATGACGTCGTCGATATTGCTTCGCCACCAATGATCGTTTTTTTTGATTTAACATGTGAGTGTGGGCGATGGGCAATAATGGATATATTAGGTGTGGACTTGCAGATGTTTTTAAGGGTGTTCTTAGTGAATGTAGTGAGAGGAGTTGGTGTTATGTTGGTGATGAATGGTGAATGTCTTGGGTTTGTTGTGGTGGTTGTGGTGGAAGTGGTGTAAAATGATTTGGATTTATCGCTTACCAAGGCACTGTCACCCGAATACGTTTCAGAGCTTCGCTTATTTTGAGCTCTCTTACGAAGCTGGGGAATAAAGCGTGAGGTACGTGTTGTAGCGCTTGCCTCACGTTCGGTCATCCGTTCAATTTTAGATATATTATGCAATAATATATTAGTTTGGTTTTCTTGTTGTTGCAGAACAGTTACACCTGTCCCGGAGCTGGAAGTCGACGTGGCAGGTGTATTATTACCACAAACATCTTCTAGATGAGGAATGTCACCGTTTTCAAAGAAATAATCGTACTGCAAATAAAAAATTCGATTTTCTTAAAAAGTCTTAATATTATAGTTTGAAGAATTCAAATTCACTTACGTGTGTTAAGAGCAATTCGACAATTCGACACTGATGTTTCATATCTTTGACGGCAATATCTAAAGTGTCGTTTGGTGTGCGTATAATCGAAGGACCGAATATGATGGCCAAGTTTTTGGGTTCCATTAGATTAACATCACAATTCTTGCTGACGCGATTCAAATGACAGAACAGATGCTTCATGGTCTCATTCGAATGGCGGGGTAATAATTCTAATAAATTTTTTAGCTCCGTTAATCGTTCTAAGCCAATTTTCTTATCAGCGTCTATGAAGTTATTGTAAAAGGAACTCGGTAACAATGCGTCCGGCAAACTGCGTATAAATAATTTCAGTAGACTGGATACAACGTTGACATCTTCCCATCTGACGTCAGTGTTGCAACGATCCCAAGAGAAATCCGCTTTATTGACTTGATCCGATAATTCCGAAATGGCAGCCTTATTGCCCGGTATACGATAAATTCCAACAACACCTAGACCTTTGGTTTCAACAATATTGGTGCACACCTCCACCAAAATTGGCACAAATTCATTGTTCTTCGACTAAAAGATGAGATAAGTGCATAATGCACAACGCATAAAAAGGAAGAAACAAAAAAAAAAACAAAACTAACCATAGGGCAACATTTGAGAGGAACTCCTATAGATCCAGTTGTGCGGGTTGAAGAGCTCAAATTTGATGGCGATAAATCAGCACTGTTGCTGCTACTACTACCGCCACCACGTCTGAAAAGTAAATCTTTCCAATTTTTGGCTTTCGGAGAGCCCAGATCTTTATCCGGGATATTTTTATGTGAAGAAGATTTACGAGTTTTCATCACAGGCGATATGGAATCGGTACCTTCCAATTCGCTGCGAGTTAATAAATTTAAGGGTGAAGCTTCTGGTTGCAAGTGTTGGTGCGTCTGCAGTTGTGGTTGCTGTTGTACATTATCATCACAGATTGTTGTTGTAGGCACACTAGCAGTGGCTGCTTTCTTTTGCGGTTCAGCCGTTTGCTTACCTTGAAGATCCTAACAAATAAAAAGATGTTTAGTAGTGGAAATAGGAAATTTTAAATGAATCTAAAGAAATACTTACACTATCATCATAAATTAAACTATTCTTCCATTGCAGTAGACCAAATATTCGTTTCATTTCAGAGCCACTTTTTGTTTTAAATAATATTTCTGTATGAGGTGATGATTGTTGCTGGGCTTCGGTCGGTAAAGCAATACTGCTCACTGTAGCGGTAGATGTAAAATTGAACTTATCAGTGGGATCATCTAAATTCAATTCATTGCCCAATGAGGCCAACGGAGATGGTTTCGATTGCATGCGAAATATATATTTCTTCTTGTCCACCGATTCATCAAATATTTTAAAATTTCTAATATCGAGTTCTATCACCTAAAATTCCAGAATATATATAATATATATATATAGCATAGGTATGTTTAATTGGTCATTTTTTATGTTAACGAAACTTACATTACTCTCGGATTTAGTATGACGACTGGGATATATTTTTAATATATCGCCTTTAATCTCGATTTTTACTTGACGCCATGAACGATACTCCGAAATTCTCTGAAGGAAGAAAGCAAGAAATCAAATTGCAAAAATAATTGTAAATGTACAGCGGATATATTTGTGAGTCCGATCCTTTCACTTTATTACTTACTTTTCCATTGATGCAAGACGATTTTATTTCCATTTCAGTTTCGAATAATTCCATTTCCGTGGTCATATCTTTAGTATCTAATTTACCATTGACATCCATACTCGGTATTATACTGTCAATATGAATACTAGATCAGATTAGATTAAGAAATGACATTAAAAGTTATCCAATAACAAAATGGAAATGCAAGTCACAAGTAAGTATTACAAACCTATGTCGTATATCACTAGTAACTGAAGCACGTCGACTGTTGCCTCCAGTATTAGCCTGTAATGTTAAATTTTCTAGTGCTTCGATAGATTCTTGATGATCACTGACTGTACTGCCACTACCAACGACAACATCGTATATGGGATCTGTTTGTTCTTCAATTTGCACCGGCATAGCTTTAGCTGACACAATATCCGTTGTACATTTTGTAGCAGCAGCAGCAGCAACAGCAGCAGCAGCAGCAGTAGCAGCCTCAGTGACCGTCGCTGACGAAGAGGCAATTGTTGAACTATCACAATGATAATCATTTTCGTTATTAGTGGCACGTAAATACGATATACGACGCATGGGCTTGCCTTCGTCGAGCGAAGAGATGGGTTTAAAACGTCGCACCACTGCCGTCGAGCCAGTATTGTTAGCGATGGCAATGCCTGGGGTGCTAGTAGTCGTATTGATTTTATTGATTGTGTTTTCAGAGGAAGTTGCAGATGCTGTTTTTATATATATACATATATATATATATACATATATATACATGCATTTTTTTTTTTATAAATTTTTTTTTTTTTTTTTTTTTTTGAATAGTTAGATAAAGAGAAATGCAAATTGGATGTATATGAATAACAGCAACAACAACAAGCATAAGCAGCAATAATAGCAAAAATAAGAAGAAATCATTTAATGATTATGCATTGTTACCTTTTATGTTGTCTGTTTTTGTTGTAGCTACAGCAATCGTATTGGCATTATCGCTTTCAGCAATGTCGGTCAATGTTGTTGACTTTTCCTCTATTTCCGTTAATTTACTCGAATACTCTGCAAAAAAAAAAAAAAAATATAAATAAAAAAATTGCGTCGCAAATATTAAATAAAAAAAAATATATATATATATACAATAAAAACGACGCGCTCTACGTTGAAAAACTTAATAAATCAAAATTTGAAGCGTTTTACTTTTTCGTTTTGAAAAGTATTTTAAAAATAAAAATTTTACTTTGGAAGTTCGCTTTTCAAATATTTGTTTTTATATAAATATTATATATGAATAATAATAATTTATTGCGTTTGTTTTTTTTTTTTTAAACATCATTCTGAATGTGTTTCCATGTGATTAACCAAACAATAACAATAACATCACAAAGAGGCAATAACAGCAAAAACACTTTGTGTACATTCACTCTAATTGCGGTTATCAATTTAAATCTCAAATGCAAACAAATAACATTAGGTAGGGTGAGAGTTTATACAAATCGTTATTCGCCGACTGATAATTTATTATACGGCTGCCTCTCTTTTAAGCTAATAAACATGTTTTCTCATATGCGTAGCCATACAACTTACTTTTGCAAGTACTGCTACCGCTGCTGCTGTTGCTGCTGCTGCTGCTACCATTGTTGTTGTTACTAGTGCTAGTACTAGTGCTTTTGCTGTTGTTAATTTGATGATCGATTGTGGTGGTAGCCAAACTGGCTTTGTGTATTTCCATGCGACTGCAAAGTTGACCATCTACCACACTAGACGAGTTGGCCGGTGTTATTGTCATTGTGTTGGGGACTGTCATCTTAGGCGCCACAGTTTGATAGTGTTGTTGTTGTTGTTGTTGTTGTTGATGATGTTGATGTTGATGTTGATGTTGTTGCTGTGCATGATGTTGTTGCACCTGCATTTGATGCAATGGATGATGTTGCAGTGATTCATATAAAACACCCGGCTTCTTCATTAAAATAACATTGCCCGTAGCTGCAGATGTTTCAATGGCATTCGTATTGATGGACAGCGGCTTGAAAGGATCAAAACCTCTAGCCAAATGTGAAACCAATTTACGTTCAAAACTGCACATTGAGAGAAGAGAAGCAATAAAAAAGTATAAAAAAAAAAAAATCGAGCCAATAGCGAGAGAATCGTTAATTAAAATAAAATAAAAGAGAAAAATAGGGAATATAGGCTTACACTTTATTGGTGACACCAGTTTCTTGCAAGGTTTCCATAAATTCATAATCCTTTTGATACTTATCACGTACATTTCCCGCTTGAATGCCACCAGAATTAATAGCTGTACCGCTACTAGTGCTTATTAAAGAGCTCGCTGTACCGTTCGCTGCTTGCCGGTGCAGTTGTTGACTTCGACACTTTGTGTTGTTGATACTATGACTACTATTTGTTGCTATAGTAGTTACCGTGGATGTGTAATGCATATCACAGCTTGCCGGTAATAATTCTCGTGCGTTCGACGTTGACGAAGTGCTCAACAGCGGTTGTTTCACCAACGAACGCACTTGTCCACGTGTCGCACTCAGTCCCAACGATCCCAACGAAGCCGTAGATGCCGATACTACAGATAATTGCGGACTACCTGAGGGAGGTGTGTGCGGAAAGAAGTGTTGCGCTTGTGCCTGTTGCTGTTGCTGTTGCTGCTGCAGTTGTTGTTGTTGTTGTTGCTGCTGCTGCTGCTGCTGCTGCTGATGTACATGCGGTAGCGGTGACTTAAGAAATTCCTCTTTTTGCTTAATCGATTCATGTAAGCGCATCATTAAATTACTGTTGTCAATAACTGCATTGGAGGCATATAAAGCAGCCGCGTTTTGTTGTTGTTGTTGCTGGCGGGTTAATACTGTCAAAGTGTTTGGCGGAGGTGAGCTGAAAAAATATCAAAAAAAAAAACCGAAAAACAATACAATTTTCTGTTGCTACTCGGCGTAGAGATATATAAAAGAGAAAAAAAAAAAAAACTTATCGACTTTTCTTTGACAGACGACTAATTTTTCTGATATGAATATCATATTTTCATATATAAAATTTAACCAAAGTATGTTTACTTATTCAGTATTGCTTTACTTAGAAGTATGTTAAGCAAATAAGTGCCTATCCAGTCAACCAGTTACCAAAACCTATGGATTTTCATTTCATGAAAATTTCATTCAGTAGACTTAAGACAAACTAAACCTGCAGTGCTACCAGCTTTGCATTTGAAAGTAAACTAAACACTACAAGCTACAATTAAAATAAAAAGGTTTCTTAAGAGTTTTGAAATTGCGTAGTGTACGAGTTCCTTGTACGATAGACATCGTGTAGGGTCCAGAGATATCTGCGAGTCACACGAGTGACGCACTTGAGTGGGTGAGTCATACGGACTTTGTGGACATCTAATGGAACTTAAAACTTAGCTACCGAAATATGCGCGGATTAAATACACATATGCAGAGTATTTTTCGCAAAGATTTACTCTTCTTGGTAAGTAATCTACGATGCTGTTTGAGTTTGAATTACGAACTATGAGCGAAATATGTTTGTAAAAAACAAGTGAAAACATTAATGGTGGGCTACGGCCCACTATTAAGTGTTCTACACCACTGTACTTAATACAGTTATTCGTATAATGACTTTCCGAAACAAGACGCTATATGAGAAATTTGTTGAGAAAAAGTGGTCCGGCACTCGATCTTCTACTAAAACACGTCGATGTAATATTTTAACTTTCATCGAAATACGCCAAAAATTGTGACCTGTAAATTGGACACAAAAGTACATGAGTAGGCATCAGACGGACGGACAGAGAGACAAACTTAGATCAATTGAGCAAGTGATTCTAACTCAATTAAAAATAGTAAAACTTGGGTCTACCTAAAGTCCTTCGGGGTGTTGTATACGTCCGCACATATTTATATGCGCTTATGCCACAAATGGTGCGGCGCATAAAAGTAATGTCTATACGTGTATATGTATGCGTATGTTCTCAAGAAACTAAATATCCTATAAATATCTGTCTTTCTAAATGACTGTGATTTTTGCAATTGTCTGTTGCGTGATGCGTAGTCCGTCCAGGGTGATCACGGTCGCTAATTCCTTTAAACACATATGCGAGGTTTTGCTTGGGGCTGTTGTTACGTTGTTCACGGTAGCCCAATGGATAACTTTGGTAAAAGATTATTTCTCCGCTGTCTGTTATATCGGCCACACAACATTTCCAACAACATGTAACCCAATATTTGTCATAAATTCTGCTTTTTAATGTTCAAAAAAAAATTTTGCTTTTTTCTCCTTTTCTTTATGTTACAAAATTTGATTTAAATAAAGGCTCGTGACGAACATTTAGATATCATTTGAAATATTGGCAATTATTCAATATTTTTCTTAAGTTATATTCTACGAGAGGTTTTTGGGGTCAATCCAGGTGCAAATATTGATACAATTCCTGTTGACCTTGGCCGGACGCCTTTGGCCACATTATCTGCTGACATTTAGCTTTTTTATATTATCTTTACTATCTTTGATGAAAAGAACAACAATTTGCTAATAAATTATTTACAAGAATATCTCTTAGCAAATAGAATCCAAACAGATCTTTTCAAACTGATCTACAATTAAAAATATGAAAATATTATAAAAAAAAAAAAAAACTATAAAACAAATCGTCACTTAAGAGATTAAGTTAACGCAGTTAAGTTCCTGAGATCGATGTACGATCGGCGATATTTTTAATTAATCTCTCAGTATTTTGCTGTTTAGAGCGAAACATTTCCATCTGCTTCCTATTTTCGCTTTCTTTTCAATTTTTTTCAAACTCTTTCGTTATATGATAAATTATAAATTTTGATCGGAACAGATGTTGTCCCTGTTGAAAATTTTCTGATCAATCATAAATGATCTTAACATTTTTTCCCGCCCAATTACATCCAACTATTTTTTTTACACGGTCTTTTTTTGCCGATTTTGAAAGAGCACGACTCACCAATAAAAACAAAGACACTTTTTCGCATGAACTTAAGAAAACATTTTTTTTTTTTTAATTTTAGTTTTTTTTTTTTTTTTTGACAGTGTCTTACAGGAACTTATGTAAATAGCAACAAATTACAATTACGCGAATACCGTGATCAAAAGTTGGTCCATTTAGGTCCAACACATGTGCTGGTGTCTTGCTCTCCTACTAAGGCGAATAACCAAATTTTCTAATCATTTTTCATTTGAAACAAACCCGGCAGTTGTGCTAAACATATCTTGTGCTGACAACATTTTTGGTTCAGTCCGTAATAAACGTGCATACTTGTTATCAAGTAGCGGTGAATGGTTGAGAAACTCGATTCTTATTCCTAATTTCAATTTCAATTTTTACATGTTATACTTATGGACTGAAGTTTCACTGTGCATTACTCATACATGTTGTTATGTAATATGGATTTCGTTGTCGCTCTTTCTGAAGGAAAAATATTTAAAGTTTTTTAGTTTTACACGATTTGTTGTAAAGTTGGGGAACATATCGCCGAATTTACTATATGCCATATGGTTTTTTTTTTTTTTTGTCGCAGTTTTCTAAAGGGAACGTATCTATCAAGTAAAAAAAGAGTTTGGTGTAAATAAATATATCTTAATATTATGAGTGCGCGATATGCTTGTATTTGGCGGCCAAGCTATAAGTAAGGGTCTTCGAGATTTTTGCCTAAAGCTATCGCACATGATGACGTCAAGTATTGAACACATTTCATATTAAATAAATTTTCAATTATTTTCACAATCGCAAAAAGAAAAACATATATATATATATAATTTTAAGAATTCAGACCTTCGACATGATGAGTGACAAATATTACAGAAACAATTTAAAATTGCATCAAATGGACTCATCATCGTTTGATATGTACGTAAGTACATATGAGGTTTTTTTTTTGTTGCTTTTTTCGTTTTTTCAATAATTCAGTAAATGTCGTTGTTATATAGTTGCTGCTGTTGTAGCTATTCCTGTTTATACCATTTCCAAATCATTTAATGACAAAAATGATAACAAATTAACGCTAATTTCACCGTCAGTTACATATATACGTAAATGTACGTACGTACGACGTTCACTGTAAAAAACAATCATATGTTTGTTGGGTAACAAATATAAAATTTCTTAATTAACGAATACATTTCTAAGGCATAACTCGTAGATATATGGATGAATTACGTAGCAACTGGGTGTGGTCGGGAATAAATCCTTAATTTTTCGTAAAAAAAAAAGGAAGGAATTAAGGAAAACACTTTATAAATTTAACAAATTGGGAATGCATGCATAGGGCAACAAATGGACTTAAGTCTGGCTGCGAGACCAGACAGAGAAATGTGCTCTTATCGCCTTTCATTATTACAAGCAATCGTTTTTGCATGTTATCAGGCTTGCCCCGAACGACAAAACGCATTTATACGTTGCAATATACAAAGCTACGCTAATAAGCGCAAGCGCGCTCTTGACAAGTTGTCTAAGACATTCACACACTCAGGTATATGTATGTATATATATATAATCGGACAGTAGTGATAATTCAGCACCATAACAAACAGACAGACAGCAACTAAGTTGATCGAACAACTGACAATCATTAATTATATTATTTTGTTGTCTATTGCACTGGTTGGCTGGCGTTTGTGTGCGGAGGTGATGACAAGCGTAACTATCTAAAAAGTTAGATCAAAACAAAACAAATGGTACGTTATAATAATAATAATAACAACAACAGAAACAAAAACAACCGTAAAATCGAATAATCAAAACAAACACAAAATCGCAATGAACGCGTTAAACACGGCGACAACATTTGTCCGCCCGTCGATTGACGGACAACTACTGTCAAGCAGGCGAAAAATAAAATGCTGTCAGCACGTTTCAATTCCCATTGCAAGCCAATCATCGTTTGGTGTCACCCAATACTGTAAGTGAATGTTTAAGTCAGTTGTTGTCGTCGTCGTCATCGTCATCGTCATCGTCGTCGTCGTCGTCGTCGCCGTCGTCATTGTCATCGTCATCGTCATCATCATTATTGTCATTGTCATCATCGTCATGCGCTCAGCCGGCCAAACAGCTAACTACCAACAGCTAGTGAGCTATTTAATAGTACAACAGCCCCCGTCAACCATCTTTGCCACAATCAAAAACTTGGCTAACACAATGAAATGAGTCCCATTCGCATTCGTTTACGTTTACCATTTATAAGCCGATAATAACACACAGTTTGGCTCGTGCTAACACACGCATTGACTAACATTATGCATAAATAAATTATCAACATCGTATATGTTAGTATATATTGGCCGCCAATTTTCTTTTCCTTTCCGCTTTTTTGACTTAAATAACGTGTGCCGTGCATTATAGCTCCAAATAACATAACATAACAAAACATTGTTGTCAATATCTTAATGTTTATTGTGATAACCGTACAGTTATAGTGCTTGCTTGTTTTGATCTTGCATTCGTATTGGTGGTATGGTGTTATTGCTGTTGTTGCTTTCGTTGTCTTTATATCCATAACTAAGCCTTTTAGTTTACGTTTTCAGCCAAATATGTTATACGAGTGTGTTTGCTTGTGCCGAGAATTATGGTATATCTGCCGCAAAGCTCTTTATATAGTCAACACTAGTAGCGTAAGGTAGTCAGCCAGTGAGTCGTCAGTCAGTCAATCGTTGCTTGTGTATTGTTTTTTCTTGTTTTTTTTTTTTTTTGTTTTTGCGCGCGTTTTGATTCCCCATCAGCACTCTTGTCACACTTAAATATGAATTTAATCATAGAAAAAAATAATTTCATTTGCATTTTAATTCTTATACAAACTGAGAGTTATTTGTTTCTCTATCTCTATCCCTTTCGCATATTTTGTGTTTTTGCGTGTCTTGTTTCCTCTATCGTATAGCGCTTAGCTTACGGTGATGTTGACGGTGTGGCAAATTGTGTGAGGAACACTAACTAGATCTAAAAAGTGGATACCATTGCATATATATATATATATATATATATATATATATACATATATATATATAAAAATATATTGACATATATGTATATGAATATATTTATTGTACGTGAAAAAATCTCGTTAGATTTTTGTTTATAAAATTATGAGGGTAGAAGATGGGCGGGTTGGTTGTATGTTAAACTCATCACCACGTGAAATGTGAATTGCTGAGTTGGCAAGAAATTAATTTCGATGCTTTATATATCTATCTCATTCTTGCAAGCTTTCTTTCCTCCTCTTTCTCTCTTTCTCTCTTTCTCTCTCCTTCAAAAGCTCTCTATCTCCCTCTTAATCTCTTTCACATGCATACGCAACACACGCTCGCTTTCGCTCTTTCTCCCCCTTTGAGTACGTTTTGTTTATCATATAGCGAGAGAGAGAGAGAGAGAGAGAGAGAGAGAGAGCGAGAACATATATGCAATATTCCTGAGCTTTCTTCCTCTAGACAATGCGATCTCTTGAACATCTCTTCTAACAATAGACGCGCTCGGATCGTTCTTTCCCATAACAATACGACCTCTTGAACATCTCTGCTAACAAGAGACACACTCGGATTATTCTTGCTCAAGGCAATGCGATCTCTTGAACATCTCTTCTAACAAGAGACACACTCGGATCATTCTTCCTCAAGACAATGCGATCTCTTGAACATCTCTTCTAACAATAGACGCGCTCGGATCGTTCTATCCCATAACAATACGACCTCTTGAACATCTCTGCTAACAAGAGACACACTCGGATTATTCTTGCTCAAGGCAATGCGATCTCTTCAACATCTCTTCTAACAGAGACGCACTCGGATCATTCTTCCTCAAGACAATGCGGCCTCTTGAACATCTCTTCTAACAATAGACGCGCTAGGATCGTTCGTTCCCATAACAATACGACCTCTTGAACATCTCTTCTAACAAGAGACACACGCGGATCATTCTTCCTCAAGGCAATGCGATCTCTTGAACATATCTTCTAACAAGAGACGCCTTCGGATCGTTCTTTCCCATAAAAATACGACATCTCTTCTAATAGGAGATTATTTAAGGACTTGTAAAACCAAATTAGTGGGTTATTAACTGTATCGCATGAAACTTTGATGTCATTTACGACGTAATTTTTTAAGCAAAATTTTCAACTTATTTTACCTATTTTGAGAATATTTATTTTAGATTCGTATCCGTGGTTATAATGAAATCGGTCTGTTGAACTTATCAACGAATATATTTTTCCATCTTCAGTTTGCTGCCTTAATTCTCATACATATATTCATTTTGTCAAAACGTTTGCAACGCACAGAAGGGAGCTTCCGGGACCCCACGAAGTGCATAGATTCTTGATCAACAACAAATTCCGAGTTGATCTAAGTATGTCCGTATGTCCGTCTGCTGCAAACATTCTCCCGGCCGTAAAAATGAAGCCATTGATTTCAAACATTGCAAGTTCTTGCATGCAGGTCGGTATTAAAAATTGGCCAAATTGCTCGAAGAACAAGGAGGACGCGGCCGTTTTTCAAATGGAATAAAAAATTGGTTTTTTGTTCGTTACTTATAAAGTACAACAAATAAATCTACAAAAATATGAACATATACTCTATGGGCGATGTTGTGGTTCATCTACAAAAATGGGAAAACTTGGCCACGCCTAATTAATTTTATATCTCATTTTTCTTCCAAAATCTAATAATCATCCATCCAACTGTCCAACTGTCCATATGCGCAACGGTGTAGTATCTTTGGTAAACATTCTCCCGCGCACAAAAATGAAGATATCGCCTAGAAATTTTGAAATGCCCTTAACTGTTGAAAGAACACTCCTGTAACGCCCACACGCCTATGCGAAAAAAACTGAGACCATGTTTGCTTTTCCTGTTATTTTCTCTTCTTTACTCATAAACTGCAATACATACTCCGTACAAATTTGCATAGCCCTTTATTCTAAATACAAAAATTAGCCACGCCCATCCAATATTAGATTGCACAAAAATTTAGTCCTTTTACTTTTTTGGTATTTTTAGGGTAACGGTGATGTGTAGAAAAGATTCGGTTACGACCGAATATAATTTTCTTACTTGCTAAGTTTGCTTTGTTGTTGACGATATATCGTTACGCAGTCAACTCAGATTGTTATCTTAGTCAAGGATACGCAAGCTTTCCTGATGCAAGTGGAATAAAAAGATCATTTTACCTTTGGCGTATGATATAATAACCCAGGTTTTACCTAATATTGTTAACTCATGTTTCTTACAGTAGTATACAGATTCGGTCGATTCTCACTGTGTTGCACTTAGATATGTGATTTAATAAAAGCTTGTGTGTAATAATTTGCTTTGTATACAAATTTTCATTGTAGAAGTAATTCATTTACGATTTAATTTAATAAACTTGGGAATAGAAATCACCCGCTAATGAATCGTTCACTGCAGAGGACTCTAGTCTTCTAACATGAAGTGCTTATACATCTAAAAAATCTAAAGGCAGTTCATTACAGGAACTTTTAACTTGCTTATATCTTACGTACACACGCACAACTGTCGGATGTGTTCTGCTAAATTTGAACTATCCCGGACCAGCTTCTACATAATGGCTCTTTTAAAAAAAAGCATTTTCTCCGGTATTAAGGAAATTGTATTCGTGTTAATCGAAATCTTGGATGCGAATTGGTTCAATGAATTTTGCGATCAATTGTGTGAATATTGTCATTCTAAATTATATATATATATATATATATATGTATATATATATTCGACAAAACCGATAATATGGCAATTTTGGCAAACATTAGCTATACGTAGTAATTCACATATATATTATTTTGGAATCTTTAACTTAATAAAAAAAATTAAAGAAATCAAAAAAAAAAAAAAAAAATGAAGAAAAACACTTTCACTTAAACCTTTAGATAAGTAAGCCATATACGAAATAATATCGTAAGTGCAATCGGGCGCATACATTACCCAATTACCCATATTTCCCTTGGCTTGTTTAGCTTATGCGTAACTAACTACACCACAAGCATCACCACACAACAGTATAGTAAGTTCATTCAACAGCTATCGCAATAAATTTTCTGATACAATACATACTTAAATAAACACAGATTTCTTTATGTTGTGGTTGTAATTAATGGCAACTCATTTACATTTAATGTAAATTAACATTTATGTACATATGCATGCAAGCAATTCCATCGCTAACTGCCACTGTATTGTTTCATTGTTATGTTATTTCCATATAACATAGGCATATATGTATACATTATTGTATGTGTATGTGTGTGTGTGTGTGTGTGTGTGTGTACACATATAAACATATACACAAATATGCTAATTTATGTAACATTTAGTGTTTAATTTTGCTTTTCAATATATTAACTGTAATGTCTTTATGCATCCATTCAAAGTCACACATGCAGATAGCGGCATAGCATACTATGCACGCATGCACCTGAATGACGAGTAGTGGTAGTATACCTATATGGGAAGGGCGTCATGCCTCGTCAATATTCATATAAAGCTTTTGTAAATGGTTTTCAAGCCACATGCTCAAACGACAACGAATGACGACGCTTTTCTTCCCTTTGGTCTGCCTACTTATTAAACCATTATGTTGTGACGAAAGAAAAATAAAAAAAACATTTCAACTGTTGTGAATTTTTAATTAAATTTCATTTTCACTATTCATTAGTAATGGTAGTGACATTTATTAGATGAACAACTTGTCAAAAAAAACTTTCTTTATTTTGTTTTCGCTTCCGCGAAATACAAAATTCATAAAATATTTATACCCATACCATCTCAGTGGAGCTAAGAGTATACTGACTTTTTCACTCAATTGTATATACAACTTTCATCAGGATGTACATATATATTTCTCAAGCGATCTGACCACATCCGTCAATCCATCATACCTAGAACATTATTGAAACTGTCAAAGATCCAAATGTTAGAATAGATGATTGAAACTTATGTGCATATGTTTTTAGTTTTATTTTAGAGACTAAGTTGGAAGGTACATTCACAGACATCGCCATTTTATATACACTCGAGAGCAAAAAAAAAAAAAAAAAAACGCGGCACGCGCCCTATATTTTTCCTTCGAATCTAAATGGTTATTAAATTAAATGTAGGTTGCAAGCATTACTTAAATGAAACTAAAATACACACACACTGTTAACTTTTGAAAACACATATAATGTTTATCCTTGATCTTCAAAATGATTGCGGTAGCAATAAAACATTAGAAATACTCAAAATCGCTCGTTATGTGGTAAGGATTGGAAGAAATGACATCATTTGTACACAAACTCGCAGTCTGAAAGGCTCTTTATCGAATATGAAACTTTTCAGAGCAAGAAGAGGGATACCATACGGCAAACGGCGTCTGAACTGGCAGCAGTAATTGAAGCTGAACAGAATCGAAGCCAAGCGGCACGGCAGTTAAATTTTGGTCGATATACTGTTCGATATATATACGAGCGATATCAAGCGACCGGTAGCTATACTCGGCGACGCAGAAGTGGCCGAAAACCTATTACAACACAGCGTGACGGCCCTTTAATTGTCACACTATTACTGCAAATTGCCGGTTGAGTTCAGTTCATTCAGTTCAGCAGCTCCAGGAAGTTAGAAGGCGGAAATCAGTCGATTGACGGTTAGAAGAAAACTAATCGAAGGAAGCCTGACGGCTCACAGACCAGCAACTTGTCCGAAATTGGTTCCAATCGACCGACAAACATATGAGAACATGTGAATTGAAGGTAGTACTGTTCCCTGACGAATGCACGATGTGTCTTTACGGTACGGAGAAGAATCTACCGAACACCCGGTGACTGCATCTTTGAACGCGTTTCCAATGGCGGTGATTCGTTGATGTTTTGAGGCGGTATGGCACTGGAGACGAAAACCGAACTTGTGATCATCGCAGGACCCTATACCGACCGACAATCAAGCGGATTACCCTTCTGACGAAATTCTATTGGCGAAAATTTCATTTTCAATTTCAAAAACATGGCGTCTACGAGTTCCGGAGAGCTTTGTGTAGCAATTAAGGAAAAGTGACATAGGATACCGCAGGATTTTGTAAAAAGACTTATTTACTCGATGAAAAATCGAATGGAAACTGTTATTCAGGTTAGGGGGGGGCTTGTATTAATAAATATTTTTTTTCCTACCAATTTTAACGTCTTATTATCCTTTTATACCTTTATATTATGAACTTTTCAAAAGCAGGCAGTGTGCACTTTAGTTCAATTTAAGTTATGCTTGTGCACCAAGTTTAGTTTAATAAATATTTGGGTTTGAAGTGAAAATGTAGCGTGTGTGCGATTTTTTTGCTCTCCAGTGTATTTCGTTAAGGTGGAGGTATGAAAAATTCTTTTTACGACATATATGGATAACTTCCTTACTTGTTTTATTAATATTCGCTACACGATAGCGAAACGGTTCTACTATTTATAGTTATTTTTCTTTAAAAAAAAAATAGAAGAAGAAGAAGAAGAAGAAAATTGTTAATTACACAATGATATCTTTTAAAATTTCTCCATGTGTTCGGTGCAAGAAAGCGCGACTTCTACCAAAATAGTGCAGCGTAATAGATTACTTGATAACTAGTATTACCGTAAAGTGTCATAAAATAAATAATAAATAAATAAAAAGTAAGTGCAATCACTTAGGATAAAGTGAATTAATTTATTACAGGGTTCAATTAAAAATTTCGATGGGATGGGCCAAATGTAATCTCTCCTATGAGAATGAAGTTTTATTATTTTACTGTGAGTATTGGTCTATAGTGCAGATTTAAGATAATAATCAAGATAAGTCTCGCCCTGCCCAGAGGGGATGGTCTGGACTATATCCAAACTTTTATTTCTGGTACTTTAGTCTTGGAATAGGCAGGATTGTCTTGCAAGGCTGAGGAGTATGCAATTCAACTCATTAATTGCCAATGGTTCGGGGGGACCCGTCGGAATATAACTTCATGCGAGGCGCAGACGTTAACAATTGACACGATCTTTACACTAATTGTAATTTGTTTTTTATAATAAAAATGATTGGTTGTTGTTTTATAAACATGTAACTATGGATTTCATTATTACTTTTTTTGCACGGTTTTTTGAAAGAGTATATAGAGCTTTTATATCTTATAGGATTTTTTAAAATTACAGAATATATTATCAAATTTACCATATGTCGCATCGATTTTTTTATACGATTTTTCTTTTTTTGCACGGATTTCTAAGGAATGCATAGACCGTGTGAAAAAAGAGTTTGGTGTAATAATAACAATAATAAAATATCTTCAAATTATATCTTATTGTTTTATAAAAGTTTATTTTCGTAAAAACGTTTCGACGACAGAATCTTCAATAGCATTAATCATTTCATTCATATTTCTCTTAATATATATTTTGCATTGATTTTCATTGAAACATTTTAAAAATTGAAAATTTTTTTTTCGTATAAAGACTTTTACAAATTGGGATCTCGTATATGGGGACTAAGCATAAAGATAAAGTCGCATTCATTTTCAATACGATTAATCCTTCGATCGAAGTACGCCAATACCAAACCGAAAGTCTTCTAAATAGTGAGGAAATTACGTTCCGAGGATTGCGATAGTAAAAGAATACATCGACATCTATTTGATGGACAGGCGGATAAGCAGTCTTAAATCGATTTAGAGACTGATTCTTAATCAATTGGTTCTATATCACACAAGTCGGCCTGCGTTTTGCATACATCCGTACAAACTTCACACATTTTTAACCCAAGTTATATAGTTTTCAGGAACAGTAAAGGAGGAAAACAAAAGGGGTGGGGGGCGAGACGGTGTTTCTAAAAAAGTTACATTAATTATCTCATTTTACAAATGACGCCACCAAAGTCGAATAACAATATAGGGTATTACTAATATGCAGAGTATTGCAATTATAGAATAGTGTTAAAAGCATTTAAGTGCCAGCCATTAAGAGAAGAGATGGCGTAACACCTTTGATGCTAAATATATTAATATGACTCGATATGTACGGACGCGCTATCTTTCTTAAGCAGCAATAAGCAAACATTATGAAAATCACTCGCATTTTTCAATTGTATTTATGTATGTATATGTAAATATATGGACTATTATTCAGTGTAACATGGTGACGACGCGTGGAAAAAGGTGAGGAAAAAGAAAGGGTTACGGGGGTGTGATGCAGCCAAGTGGATATGTGCGAAACACGTTCTTTGGACATGTTCACAGCTTGTGCTATCTCTCTAACGTTCATTTGACGATTGTCCAATCTGCCTTCAATATGTTCACACATTCAGTTTCGATTGTGCCTTCAAGAACATAGAGTCAGATAAACTCACTTAAACGATTGTCAAACAAGACGCGTGCATTCGAAATAACAAAAAAAAAAATTTAATGAATACTTATGCATATACATGTCCTTTTACTTTTGCGGGCAAGTGCTGCCATCTTCATATTTAAGACGGAAACTTTTTAGTCAACCTACGTAATTTAATTTATTTTATGTTAATAAAAACAAATTTGTTTATTCGATTTTTATTCAATCGTTTTGTATATCGAAAGTAAAATATTTATCAGAGGCGTTATGTAAAATAATGCATTCGTACTCTTTAACTATTTCCCGTTCAGATAGGATAAGAGTGGATTGGATGGTAGTTCATCCAGAAAATTTTTACATTTAAATATGCAGCTAATGCAAGATTAGTTATGGACACGTTGCTTTAAAGCAACAAAAATTACTTTTATGCGATTTTTTCTTCTCTCTCTCTTTCTCTGTCTATGTCTTTACATATATATATATATATATATGTGTGTGTGTTTGTGTTTGTGTATTTTTATCAAAGCATATTTACGTGCGACAATTACTATCATTTGTTTGCTAATTTTAAATTAGAAAGTTTAGCATATATATATACAAGAGTATCTGCCTATCCCCCTTATACATATGAAAATATTTGCCCAATAGCATGCATATATGAAAAGAAAAGTATGTACATATTTACAAAAAATTCAAACATTACATTATGTTCGCTATGTTGTTGCTTTTGCTTTTGGTGTTGCTGTTGCTCGTTGTTGTTGTTGTTGGCGCGTTTTGTTTTCATAGTTTTGTTGGGTTGGTTTATTTTGAAATTTATTATGGCACACATGCATGCATACAATAAAGGAAAACGTAACAAGTGATAAAGTAAATCGTCGACATTTGTTACTATATGCGCAATAATGTTACAAATTATTTCCCACACCTTTCCAATGCAATAACTTGGCATTGCGGAAGTGTGTAAGACAAAGCATTAAAAAGGATTTTCTTTTTATATATTAATGTTTTCACCATAACTGAAATGAAAATTAAATTACCTTCGATTGTACTGTAGCTGGAATTATATTACAATTAATTGAAGAGAAATATTAGAAAACATAATATAATAATAATTTTATATATGTATGTATGTTATCGTGCATTGACGATTGTCATGGCAATGACAAAAACAAAATAAAGAAAAAAAAAAAAAAAAAAAAAAACTACATTATTGTCAATTAACTATGAAAACCGTAGCTCTGAGAATTGCATGACATAAATTAGTGGTTAATTAATGTGTTTATTTGCCGTTTAATTAAAAGTAGAGCAAACGGATATGTAAATGAAATAAACAAAGTGCAATGAAGAAGCAGACATTATTCATTAGTGGCGGCATGATTCCAAGAGGACCATCAAATTTCTACAACTTAATTACCTCGGAAACTATCTACTAATGAAATTAATATCCGTCATATACCTTAAGGTGAAAGTCAGTTCTTTCATCTCTCTCTCTCTCTCTCTCTCTCTCTCTCTCTGCCGCTGCTGCTGCTGCTGCTACTTGTATAAGAAAGTATCTTTGATTTTTCATTAAAAGACGGGGTGTGTGCGTGCGTATGTGTGTGTTTGTGTGTTTGTGTGTGTGTGTATGCAATGTATAATTTTCAAAGTTATATAACATTTAAATTTCAAACAGCTCCTTTTTTTTCGTCTGCTTAGCTGAACGCCATTTACTGATGAATGTTTACGTTTTCGCCGCGACATTACGCTACAGATCAGTTTATATAGACAAAGAACTGTGGCTATCGCCTTTAGAAGGGTATCTTTTGTCGGCCATAGGCACAAATCTCTTCACGATTCTACTCACCACTTTTCATTACAATCAAACTGTGTATTGAACATATCTCTAAAAACGCACGAATTCGCCCGATGTCCATAAGAATTCAATAATTCAATAAAAATTCTTTTCGTATATGGACTATGGAGCTAAAATTTGTGCGCACAGCTTTGAAAATGGTGTGAAAAGTGATACCCTATAGAGACAAAAAAAAAAAAAAAAATAATACAAAATACGAAAATGACTGAGTAAATACATTTTGACTATGGAATGATTCGCTACATTACACAATATCACTTCGACCAAAGTGATAGCACTTCGTGTGCTTGTGGAGTTTTTGCTCAAGATGTTTCATATCAAAATCACTACGTAAATGGTTTACTCATTTTTGCTTTACAAATACGAAGAAATTTTTTCAAAAAATCGAGAACGATCAATAAATGCATTTTATTTTATGACATCGCTGCGGATGACCCAGAAAAATCATTTTATACCAGCTTGCACAAGGCTAGATACAAGAATAAACTCCTTCTTACTGTGATATCATTCGATTTTAAAAAGAAAATAAACGCGAACGAGTAAAAAGCGGATCATATGCGCGAAAAAGATGTACGAAAAATATCGCGGCTGGATAAACGCGTAGAAACGGTGGCAAAGTTTAGATTGACGCGACGTAGATTATAGCTTCGTCTTCAACAAGATTTGCTGGGAGGCGACACTCATCAGTTCTCTGGTATCAACAGCGACAATGATGAATACGGAAGCGCAAGCGCAAGCGTAAAGCGTAGCAAACTGATCAATAGGAGGAGAAGACTCGATTTCCATCGCGACAATGCCAGTTCTAGTGGGAGGCCAAAAGTTGGACCCACGGACCTCGGTTCGTCCGAATATCCTTTTGCTTTACTCTTTACTTCTTCATGATATTACGCTCTACTATGCTAAAATATGCTCTTGATTCAAAAAAAATGACGATCGTTTTTCTTGACATCTTGTCATATATTTTAAAAATAGATGAGAGGAAAGCAAGCAAGAAAGCAAGCAAGCCCCCTTCGAACGATGTAAGTATACCTAAGAAGACTGGCGTATATTTTTTATACCCTACGCCGCTAGCGGTACAGGGGTATATTAAGTTTATACGAATATATGCAAGAGCCATAAAGAATTGAGATAGACCGACTAAGCTATGCATCTGTCTCTCTGTCCATGTATGTGTCCATGTAGTCTTGTTTTCAATCTACAGATCGCAATTCGTGAGATATTCTGATGAAGTTTAGTGCACTGACATGCTTTGAACTAAGAACGCACGCTATTGAAAATGGTTCGTCGTCGTGTATGAATAACTGTAACGTAGCGTAGAGTATTTAGTGGTGAGCCATGGCTCGCTATAGTGTTTTCACTCGTTTGTTAAAAATAGATGAGAGGAAAGCAAGCAAGAAAGCAAGCAAGCCCCCTTCGAACGATGTAAGTATACCTAAGAAGACTGGCGTATATTTTTTATACCCTACACCGCTAGCGGTACAGGGGTATATTAAGTTTATACGAATATATGCAAGAGCCATAAAGAATTGAGATAGACCGACTAAGCTATGCATCTGTCTCTCTGTCCATGTATGTGTCCATGTAGTCTTGTTTTCAATCTACAGATCGCAATTCGTGAGATATTCTTATGAAGTTTAGTGCACTGACATGCTTTGAACTAAGAACGCACGCTATTGAAAATGGTTCGTCGTCGTGTATGAATAACTGTAACGTAGCGTAGGGTATTTAGTGGTGAGCCATGGCTCGCTATAGCGTTTTCACTCGTTTTTTTTTTTGTTCGATTTGGAAGTGTGTTCGTTTCTTGCTAAAATTGCTAACAAAAAGTCTAAGCGAAAAGAAAAAAAAAAGTTCGAAATATTTTCTTACCATAACTTGCAACTTGACGCACATATCAATTTGAATTTCGATATAAATGTAATTTCGAAGAGTTAGTTAACATGCACACCACAACAATTAATGGAAAATTTTTCGTTTTGTATATATATCTGTAGGATTAAGAAAAAGAATATCTTACACGAATACATAGCTTTTTCGCATCTCACTTACTTATATTATGACATGCATTAAAAGTTCTGCGGTTTAATTTAATTAAATCAGAAAACGTAATGCATGCACAAGCAGATAACATTTTTAATATGGGTAAAGCATCGTAGTCTGCTTCTCTACAGTTAAGCGGACCTTGAGTGAAAAGTTGCCCTTTAGACCATCAACATATATTTTTTAAGACGTTTGTAACGGTTCAATGTTATGTGACTTTGCATTGTCAGAAATATTACAAATGTCATATCAACGGGGAACAGGGCGTGAAATTCTAAATACATTATAAAATCTGATCATTGCACTTCATGTTACATACTATATATTTTACGTTATATATAATATATTTTATATATATAATGGGTGTATGTTGTATGTGTTTATTTGTGCCCTCTTCTTTTCAACATTCGAGACTTCATTTGAAAAAAAGAACTGGTTATATATGCACATGTATTCATAATATTGTCCATTGCTGCGCACTGCCTTCTTCCTAAGTAGAATACCCCGCCGAAAGCATAACGGACTATCTACAAAATAAATCATGTTCAGATATCTTCATGGATGAATGGAAATACCGTTCGTCTATTGAAATCCGTGCTACTCGGAAGCACCAATGTCTGTTGATAACAACGGTGAGTGTAAGACATTCCAGAATAGAATTGTGAACATTTGCTAAGCAGCGTTTTCGAAATGGGGCAGAATATCTTCGAAGTAAAAGCTCACAATATCGTGACTTTTGTTGGTCATCTTCTGTCGCAATTACATCAGTTGCCGTTGGTAGCGTTTTCTAGTCATGGAACAAATCTAATACACATAATACACTGTACATACAAGCGCGAACCCCCGAATTAGAGCCATGAATATTCAACTTTATCATCGAAGTTAATGGTTCGCCCCGTAATGCATCATAAATATTTTGGTTTTGCATATCATGACGTATCCACTGCTTACCACTCATAAGCAGCAATAGATTTGGAATTAAGCATAGCAAATAAATCTTCCCGCAAATGGTGTTTTTTTTTTTTTTTGGCACAGAACCTATTTGTGATAACTAACACAGTTGGATGTGGCTTGAAGATAATACTTTCACATGCAGAGGTCATCAAGTTTATTCAGCACTCTACGATATTACCTACACTCTGTCTTTGAAAACGGCGGAGTGAAATTCATACACTCAATATTACATATTATATTGTATCTTATCTATTATTATAACCGTACACCACTTGTGGTACGGGGTGTATTAACTTCATGCGGACGTATGCAACACCCAGAAGGGTTTGAGATAGGCCCAGCTTTTATTACGCCGATTGGTTTAGAATCATTTCCCAAATCGATTTAAACCATGTTGTCTGTCCATCCATGTATTTTTTTGTTCAAGCTGCAGGTCGCAAATTTTTGAGATGTATCGATGAAATTTGACACGTACACAGGCGCTTTGAGCCAAGGACGGACGCTATTGAAAATGCTTCGGATTGGTCCAGTTTTCCGATCACTTCTCATATAAAGCTTTATTTTGAAAATAACTATGAGAATAAATGCATTAACCGAAGAGGTATAGAGTATTTAATAATGAGCGGGGATCGACTAAAATATGTTTACTTGTTTTTCTTTCCTTGTCTTCCTTAGTTTAAAATGAAGTCCAAAATGTCGAATATTAAGCAAAAAAAAAAAAAAAAAGGCTTTGACAAGCATACATGTATGTATATGTAATTATAAAATTTAGCCTTTTTGAACGCTTAATGTGTATGACATATGGAAATAATTTCAGAAACCTTGAAAATAAATTGCATTTTGTTTTTTTTTTCTGTTTTTTTTTTTTTTTTTTTTTCGTTTCTGTTGTATATAAAGCGGAAAAAACTTGCTACAATTATTTAAACACAATTAAGTAAACATATGCAATATTAGCTGGTTTTGAACAATGAGAAATGCAAATATTATAGAAAAATTTTAAGTTAATTAAAGTACGCGGTTATTATTCGATTCATTCGAACTACAACAGTAGTCGTAGTAGTAGTAGTTTTGGTCAGTAAATAATTTGTATTCTAAATGTAAAATATTTCCGCATTGAAGCTGTCAGTCAACGTTATTACAGGCTCCAACGATAAGGTGTCAAGTGCATTAACAGGCAACAATGTAAAATCGTGTTGTAAGAGGGCATTAAGTCTCCGGAGAGATCAGATAATCTTTTTCCCAATATTTTGATATCTTATAAGCAATAATTTTTCTCAAATTAAACCCGTCAATAAGCGTGACAATTATCAAATACGCACATGACGTGTATGCCCATTAAAAAACAATATCAAAACAATAACAACTTTTTCGATATTCAGAGACATTCAGCTCGATATGGATTTTGGGACAAGAATATGAATAAATATTTTAATGTTAACTATGGCAATTCTATTCAATATTTTAACACAAGCACTACACTACCGCTTGGATCAATTTGAAATACGCTTCCAAAAAATTGGTTATAAAGCATATGAAGTTCGAACATTTCTTGCTGACTCTCATTTATAGATGAAGACTTTCTACCTCCAGTCTAGTTTTGCCTTATCCCCCTATATGCGACTGCATAGATTTCCCTATGCGGAAAATTTTGCCTAAACAATTTCGCTCTCCATTATTTTTAGAAGGCCAACAATAGTAATAACTTAAATCATATCTCAATTATTTTTCATGAAAGATGCTGGCTGGTTTTCTCCCTCTTTGCCAGCTTAAAGGACGTCGTCCAGACTGTGTGAGAGAGAATTCCTTACTTAAAATTATGGCGCACCGAAAAAAGATCTGCTGATGTCGAACTTCGCTGATGCACTAATGGATGGACACACAACTGTAGCTTGAGATCGAGACAAGTTCGTTGAATAGGTTGAGGAGGAGACTGAGAGCTAGTCGAAAGGAAGGAAGTTCTGCTAAGTAATTAAAAGCGTGTAATGAAGTTTTTGTTGTCAGTGCGGCGATAGAATTGACGGGAGATTTGTGTGACCTTGAATTGCAGGTCTTTTGGAAGTAAAAAAATATTCACTTGAACAAATGTAAAAACTTGAGAGGAATTTTTTTTTTAAGCCTTTTCTTTTTTTTGGTCAAAGGTTGCACATCATCAAGTAATTGCCAACGCAACAAGAATCAAAATTTTTTAAAATCCCAGACGTATCGCAGATTAAGTGATTGTATTTTTTTTTTTTTTTTTTTTTTGTGCGCCAGTAACACTATATACCGCAGAGCCACTCGGGAAGGAACTGGCTCTGGCTTAATACTCTACAAATGGTGCTTGAAAACTTCTTCAAATGTTAAAATTCTATCATCTTCTCTTTTAAATAATCCGAACGCATTACACAATACAATTATGGGATCGAAGGGGATCAGATTGCTGGCTCACTCACTCTGATACCACATTTTCGTAGCCAAAACTAAGTAGTAGTGGTAGCGCCGTAAGATACTTTGCTGGAAAGGGCGTGTAAGACGTGACAATCGGCGAGTACTTGCTTTGCTTAAAGTGAAAGGTTCGGATCATGGCCAAACGTTCATATTTGGTACTCCAATGCCTTCCCTCTTGCAAAATTGTCTTGCCAATTTGGAGGTGGCGAAAATCACTTGTATATAACCCGATCAATCTGCGATTTTTGTCTTATTAAACCATCCAAGCAAATGCAGACTTTAAAGTACAGACATTCTCGGTCATTTTTTGTTTTGCAAAATCTTAAAAGCAATTGTGATAAAAAAAAAGTTTATAAGAATCGAACTTCGTAGAGATAGATGAACTTTTTTAATGTATTGTTGTCTTAAATATAAACCGTTTTGTAAACAGTGTAAGTATTTTAATTGAACTTGACTGCCTACCTATCTGAAAACTTAGGCATTTCGTTTTCTTTCCAATGGAATTAGAGGTCACGAACAGTTCTTATTGAAATTCGATACGTTCGACATCTCTTTGAAATTTCGAAAGTTTGCTTGATATGCCTTATGTATGTGTCAGTGTAGTAGTGGAATGTTTTATTTTATTTTCTTTTCTTTTCTTTTCCTTTCCTTTTCTGTTTTCATAATTCGTTAAATACAATATATATGCGTGGGAAAAAAATTCCTTGTTTTTATCACCTTTTAATGACATGAAAATGCCAGATTGATAAATTTATTTGTTTATTTAGTTTATTTAGTTTTTGTGTGTGTGGACATGAAAATTTAATTAAAAACACTTCTTGGAATATATTATTTATTTATTTATTATATTTATTCATTTATTTATCTATGTTTTTTTTTTTTTTCTTCACTTTTTTTAATTTATCGTATTGCGCGCGCTATCAACACCGTTTGTTTGCCTTATGAAATATATACACGAAGACCACGAAGGAAAGGCTAAAAAAAAAAGCACACACACAAACAAATAAATAAAATCAATTTATGTATTTTGACATTATTTACGAGTTATTAATGACAATTAGACAGTTATGAGAGGCACAAGTGTAAAATTCCACGCCCAACAAACACACATTAAAAGCATGCACATTTGTATTGAAAACAAAACGACTAAAAATAAAAACATAAATTAGCAAAATTTTAAATAAATGAAAAAAAACTTTTTTTGTTTTTGTTTTTTTTTTGTTTTTTTTTTTTTTTTTTTTGAAAAGATCAATAAACGACAAAATATGTTGTGAACGGGTTTTCAAAACTCTTAAATGTCCAGATGATATATTTTATGTTCGCCTCGACGAGAAAAGTAAAAGTAAATAAATACACACTTCGAGCAGAACGATTATCAATTTTCTATGAAAGTAAAATTTCTCTATATTTCATTATTCTCCACACATCATTTCTATTCAACTGAACCCCTATTCAACACTTTTTTTTTTTTCTTCTTTTTTGTTGGACACAGTATTTCATT
>CCAG010006128.1:0-63324 GCA_001077435.1 Glossina morsitans morsitans
AATCGTTGTAACGCACTAAGATTTGGACCCGCAAGCACATGTAACTTTAATTGAAGCTAAATTCATTGCAAAGCCAGGAGATCATTAAATTGTACTTTTTTTTTTAGGAAATGAAGTTATTTACCAATTGGAATAATTTATGATCTGGGTAATTCAAAATAAAAGACTACCTCGCTTTGGTGAGAATTGTTGCAATTTCTAGCAATTTTTTTCTATTTACAGTCGACCGCCCCGGTGGATATGTTCCATGTTCTGGGTGACTTAAATTTTATAAATACAGTTTAAACGGCCGTAGAATAATGCTCTTCATTCATAAAAAATGGATAGGAATTTGTCACATATATCTAAAACGGTAAAAACGAAAAAAGTATTTAAAACAAAACAAACAAGGTAATATTCGCTGATTTCACTGATGCAACAACGCCGTACCCTCCAGACCCCTCTACTTCGGCATATGCAGTATTGCAGCAGGAAATCCAGCTTAACCAGCAACTTAAAGGAGAAATTAAGGCGTCAAAAGAGAAGAATCCCCCGAAAACAACAAGCAACTCAACAACTTCAGCAGAAATAGAGTGGCGCAGAGGTGACAATACCAGCCACAAAAATCATGGAGAAGCTAAGCAGGTAGATATAATAAAGTACACACTTCGATGAAGTGTGGACAAATATTGTGACCGCCTACCACCGATCGGAGGGTAAACTTGTTGGATGCGAATACGGCTGCGCTACGGAAACCGAGAAATATGAAACTGTCCTCGCTTTCGGAGTGCGAAGTCTGTTGATCGCGTTCAACTTGCTTCTCAGTTAATACCCGTACAAAAAAGGTACGGAGGAAAAATTAGACGAGAGTATCAATCTGGCCGAAGAGATCGGCATAATCGTAAAAACAATAGTATTTGAGCGAATCCCCTCCAACAAAAAAGAATTACAAAAATTCTCAAACGGAATTTACAGAAAATGGCAGCGTCAACAGCATTATACTTCTCCACAGCTATCCGCGTTATGCGTCTACGCATAAAATGAAAGGGTTTGACGTAAATTGCAACCAGTGTCTGTAATAAATTGACGAATGTGGTGAAGCCCGGCTACGGCTTCTGGGCGAGGAGAGGATGCAGCCCATACTCACCGTGGACTATTGGAGGTACATGTGAATTCTTTAGCAACATATACCCGCGACCCTGCAGGCGGCTATAAATGAGAAGCATTTCAAAGACGAACTGGAAACGGCATAAAGCACTTGCCGCCTAAGTGCAATGACTACCCAGTTTGCAAACGCTATGCACCGGAGCTCCATAACCGCCGAGACATGGACGGAGCTCAAAGCTAAGTTACAAGAATGTAGCAAGTTTTTGGAGGACCTTTTGAAGACAGACCCCGTAGCGATCGACATCCGGTATATGATCGAGAATTTTGTCGAGCTATCGGACGAGGTGCTGAAGGCTTACCGTGGCATAACTATAGCGCCATACAAGATAAGCCAAGATCTGTTGGAAAGGTCATTAATTAATAATCATTAATGTTTATATTAATTATTACGAGCTAAAACTTAATAAAACCATAACATCTGTGTCATTTTTGTATCTGTTATACGATGCTGTTTTATCGTGTTATATGAAAATAATCAGAACTCTCACGCCGTATAGTACGAGTCAGTCAGTCTTATATGAACCCATGTTATAGGGCGATGTACGTTAGATATATGAATAGAATGAAATCAAATATTTTTTCTCAAAAATTGTATAAAAAATCCCAATTGCTTCATTTTCGAATGATTTAGATTCCTTAGTAAAAGACTCTTCATAAAGATTAATCGCTATTTTTTATGGGGGCAATTTTTTTATACATTGAATAGAAACTCATCGTTATTATAAGAGATTAAAAAAAAAAAATTTTACAAAAGTATATATAAGAATTTTTTTTTCTGTTTTTTAATTTTAAATTAAATAAAATAGAATATCTTCATCTTATAATTTGTCGACAGGAAGAGCGGGCAAATGCATGGTATACAAGTAATTAATTCAAAGATCTTTAAAGAACATTACAATTTTATTCAGTATCATTTAAGTTGTTTTGATCTCCACATAGATTCATCGCTCATTGCTACAATTATGATTGATTTATACGTAATTAAGATTCTGCTCTCTTTAGACGAAAATGGTGAAGCTACTTTGTGCCTCTATTTATTAACTGCATTTAGATATAATTTACGCTGTAAATAAAAATTACATATAATTATTAGAAGTTATTAAAGAAAAGCTAACACTAAGTTCACACCATATATTTCATGTAAATTGCATCTTACAGCGCCTTTGTTTGCATTTTTTTGGGGTTACATTAATTCAACACTATAGCCATTTCTAAGATATACCTGCCTTTTCAATGGTTTAAGTAATCCCGCAGGCAGAGGGCATGGCTAATTTAACATGGAATCTTACACAATATATTTTATACATAGACATTTTTCGATGCCACTTGGAATGACAGAATTTCGTATAACAGCTTTTCAGTATTTTACTTATTATACCCTATGCCGCTTGTGGCACAAGGTTATAATAAATTTGTGTTGATGTAAGCAATAAGCGCTTGACTCACCTTCTATTATACTGATCGATTCAGAATCATTTTATGAACGGGTTTAAACTTTGCTGTCCGTTTTGCGTTCAACCGAGTGTGTGCGTCCGTATTCTTGTGTTCAAACGAAAGGTGATGATGGAATATGGTCCACCGAGCTGTTTTCGCCCAAGGTTGAAAGCTATCAAAAATGGGTTCGATCGGACCGCTGGGAAGCTTTCGCATGTATAATGGTTTTAAGCAAAGTAGCGTAAGCAGATTTAATGGTGGGCCGGTAAACTTTATTACTTTTTTTAAAAGGTTATTCGAGTATACGTTATTTTTATAATTTTGATCAAACTGCGATAATCGTTTCCAAAATTTTCCGAAAGTAAAATATATATAAAATACTTTTCGCTAAAAAATCGAAATTCCTAATAATTGATATCAAAAAAATGCTTGAAAGGCAAATATGTTGACTTTTAATGCATTCGCATCAGAATTTGAAAATTTAATATATTCGCCGTGCTATTCTTAAAACCGAAAACTAATTTTACAGACACAAAATTTAGTTTTTTACCACAGAAATCGACATATGGTATGTTAAACGCGAATGTATGCAATACCGTGAACGACTTGAGATAAAATCAACTTGCACTATGGGTTGTCCAGTCGGCCTTAAACTAACAGGTCGTAATATTTCGAGTATTTTCATTAAACATGCTTCAATTCTGGTAAAAAGGTATTCGATTGGACCGATCTTACGATTATTCTTTATATAACGCATTGCAATTTTTAACACCTCGCGACACAGATCGGTGAAACATAATATTTTGAGTACTAAATGAAAAAATTCATTGCACTCACACTTTTAGATGTTATTTACCTGCTGCTATTCCTGCCATAGCCTCCGAAGCAAAATGTTTTACATCGACATCTACATCGCTATTAAGTTTTTCCAAAGTGGGTTTAACTTGGGTATCAATAACACTGCTTTCAAGATAAGGTGACATTTTCTGCAAACTTTTCGCTACGTTAAAACGAACATTGGCAACTGGATCGGAAGCCAGCAGCAAGACCGTAGGCAAAAGAAGCTTAGTGGTTATATCGGTGCCACACACTTCAGCCAGCATATTTAAGCAGAACAGACAGGTCATTCCTACGATGAAAGTATGAAATTATGTATTATGTATATATGTTATTGGACCAAGAATAATGTAATTTCAGATCAATATTTATATAAATGTATCCTTACTGTGTAAATAATTCTTGTTGCGAGACATAACCAAAATCATTGGGATAATGGCTTGTTCGGCCCACTGGGAACCAAACTGTTCGACAAGTTTTTTCATATTCAATGTTGCAGCCTCACGTATAGCATAGACATGGTCGTTAAGCCAACCCATGCAAAGGCCGCGCAGTTTTTGATCGAAAAATTCTTGCCCAAGTTGTCCAGCCAAAGCAGGCATGTATTCGATTATTGCTAAACGTACTCGCCATTTGGAATCCTCAGCGAGCTCCACAATAGCTGGTAGAAGAGACTGCAATAAATAAATAAGACATAACATATTCGAGTAAATGCTAAGGCTCTTCTTTTTTTAAGTATAGGTAGGTATACTTGTGACAGTTGCTGAATACCGATGACGTCATTAACGCAATCTAGGTTCGAAATGATGTTTAAGCGAACTTCAGGACACTCGTCTTTAAGTTGAATCAAAAACAGAGGCAATAAATGTTCGACTGTATTGTAAGCCCCCAACATTGGACTCAAGCCCATTATGACAGACGCTAAGGCCGATTTGACGTGAGGATTTGGGTCGGAAACCAAATCACGGACGTACGGCAAAATTGATGTCATTATAATTTGCACTTGATTGCCTTTATCAAGATTAGCGCAGAAATCTTTTACTTTAGTAGCTACAGCTGCGCGTACCTCAGCCTCGGCATCTTTCAGTAAATACTATTAAAACGTCAAAAAGACAATAATTAGGTTAATTTTAATGAAAAATGTGGAAATTATTTCTTCTATACTTGAAAAGCAGGAACCAAGTCGACTCGTGTTATCTCGGGTCCTACAGCTTTTTGTAGATCTACAAATTTTTCGGCGACCATGTAGCGTACCCGCCAGGATGAATCACTCGCACATTGACGTAAAGTTGGCAAAACCAACTACAATGCAGATGTTGTTTAAAAATTAATTAAATTTTATTTTAGTAAGAAGTGTACTTACGTGTTCTACATCTTCTTGGGGCAGCAATTGAGCAATACTGACACAAGCTTCAACAGCTAAAAGTCGAACAGAATCCTAAAACAACCTGTAAATTAATTTTCTTATGATGTTCGTGTTTTAAAATGTTTACCTGATCATCTTGTGCTAATTGAACAAAATTGGGTATTAAATCAGATTTCAAATATTCGATTTCCACTACTTTGGCGAATTCGCCGAGTTTACTAGCTGCGGCACGACGCACCATTGGAGTCTCATCTTGACATAATTTACGAAAATTGGCACGAAGCTCTGCTTTTACTGGTTGCGAGACTCTTGGATAACATACGGAGAAGAGTCCACATGCCGAAGTTCGTGAAGTGAACCAATCACCCGACACGAGACGTTGCAAAGTTGGCACCACATGAATTTCAAGATCCTGGGCGCTATGCTCAGCTGCGACTGTACGCAATGACTCTACTGCCTTATCACGCACCACTGTCTCCTCAACAGTTGCCAAGCTCTCCAATGGTGGAATCAAATACATGGCATAATCAGGCCCGCCTACCAAACCTAAAAGCAACTATCATTTACAACGAACAACGGCAAATTCGCAAAATTCCTTAAGATATTTACTTGTAAAATTCCCCAACTGATCGGCTAAGGCAAGCAGCACCTCGTCTTCATCATAAATGGTTTCAGTCAAAAATGGAATTAATTCCGATCGGGTACGTTCTTCCCCTAAGGCTAAAGCAATAGTCGATAGCTTCTTAATCGAATTCAAGCGCAGCTAGCGAAAAACAAGAAATAAACACTTTTGCAATTTACTAAAATTATGTTAAAGCACTTTAGTTAAGCATATCGGTTATTTTTACAATTGAAGAGAGTCTGTTAAATAATTTTTTTCGATTTTTGTATAAACGCACGGAACAATGAAATTATTCGCTTTAATTTTTTAATTTTATTGAGAAAAAAACAAATTTTTACCGTTACCTAAAAAAGATATTAATTTCCCAACCCTTTTTGAAAACTTAGGAATGCGCAACAAATGCCTTCTTAAAAATATTTGTTTAAATAGATGTAACCTCCTCAGAGTACATAAGAAAATCGTGCGATATATCGTGCCTTTAAATAATATACTATGAATGTGTACGGTTTTGGAAGCCTTATTTTATGACCTTCATTAGCGTTTGGCAATTTCAGAAAATAACTGTGGGTGGAAATGCGGTGCCGTTTTTTAGCTTTGCCTGCTTTACGATATCCAACAGCAGTTTGGATTAGAGGTATCGAACCCAATATATTTATTTAAGAGCATTTAGAATCGCTAGATCTATATGCACGGTTAAATTAGAGTGGTAAGCTTTGGAAAGTGCATAGTTTTTCAGCTAAAGTATTCAAATCATTCGCAAGGAAAGTGTTAGAAGTATTGCATGGGAAAGTGTTAGAACCTACGGACTGAACATTTTGTCACCTCTGCCGCGATATTAGTATAGTACTATTAATTGAATACTTTATCAAGAATTTTTTTTCTAATTTTTCAGCTCTACATGAGCAAAAAATTATACAGACATCTGATTATTTTATCCGTTCTCAAAAGTCTAATTTTGAGTTGCTCAGTTCTGTCGCACAATTGCGCATCCTCTCCGTTCCATCGAAGTAACTTTATTCAGTTTCTCAACCCCCATGATCAATCCATATCAACACATCCGCTCAGTTATATTTCAACAATTTTACCCAGTTCTTTAGATCTACTAAACGACTCGTTCTCACGTCCGATTAGCTTATTTTAAATAGAAGATTTTGTACTTCTTTTTGTATTCATGACAATAATTTAGGCTGTTTTTTAATTCTATCGCAATGATCTCATTTCTTCTGCAACAGTTTATAGGATATAACGTTCGGTCAGTCCAAAATTTTATTCGATTTTTAAATCTATCGTAATGATTCCACGCAATTTTTCAGTTTTATTGTGGGATTTGCATACGTATCAACACTTTTCGCAACTTCTTAATTCTGTTCCAATAACTTACACGATTTCATATATAGCCCGACGTACCCTATTTCTCATTTTTGTGTCAAATTTATGCAGTCTTTTAATGTGTTGCATCAGATGATCATTTCCCCCCACACTGATAGGTGTAGTTATACCCAATCGTATGAGTGCCTTGTTTAAATAAAAAGCTACTTGTATATAATCCAAAGGAAAAACAACCGTACTCTAAATAAATATTTGCTGAAGGCTCCAAATTATGTATTAAATTTCATTGTTCCATTTTTGGAAACATGACCTATCCAACCTTGAGAAGATGTAGCCACAATGGCATATCAGATTCAAAAACTTACGGTAACCGCGAATTTTACAAACGAAAGCAAGATTAGCTTATCCCCATCTTTCGGTGGTGTTTATAAAAAGAGTTCGCGCTTGTGAGACAAAAAATAAGGCTATTTGGAGAATAATATTTTCATTGTAGTGAATTAATGTTGCTTCCAAGTTGTGATTAACATAATGTACTCATTAAGATCGACACTAACAACAGTGTAGCCGTCCTCGCAAACATACGGTAAAACGTATTTTAAAACCAAAGCAATTGAAAGCTCGTATGGAATAGCCATTTCCAAATGATTTTCCACTTGCAATTGTCTCAAATTACGCAAAAAAAATTTTCTTTAATTTTATTCTATTTTCTACCGTTATTGGACAGCATATACACCGCCTGTAACTCAAAGTCCTCGTCACTCTACTATTATTATAAAAAGTTGTACTTGTACGCCATTTTACTTACACCTAACGGGGCTATCGAAAAGCGAACATACGAAATTTAAAAAGCCCTTAACACATCTTCTCATGCCTCTTCGGATATAGTGAATTTTAAAAGTATAGATGTTATGCTTCACGGACAATAGAGCTATAATCCACCTATGCCATTAGGCATGATTATGTCAGGTCATTCATATGGTCTTTCCGATATTAAAGTTTCCTTCGAGTATAATGAATTATAAAGAAAAGAAACTTTTCCCCTAGTACACAACACTTAACGTTGTAGACATTCATTTACTTGAATTACTAACCTGTACATCTTCATTTTTCAGTTCATCAATAAGAACAGCTATTGGGTAGAGTGAGTCGTCGACGGATTTATCATTCGACGCCATGTTTAAAATTTCGCTAACAAATTAACGTTGATGCAAATGGACTTAATAACTTAAATATTATACTTTTTAAAATATTCGACTTAATTTGCAAAAGTTACTTAAAAAAAATTTCAATTATACAAATTATAGAACTCTTTTACAACACGAAATTCTGAACAATTATAATTTTGCACTGCGTTCGTTTTTCTAAAACAGTGGACACAATCGAAATTAGCAACCATAATTTATTAATAATCCGAAATGTAGTAGAAACGGTGCAAATGAAACACGCATGTGAAATTTGTATGTGTAAAAATGAATAAGGTATGAAACTTTCACATCAGTGAATTTGAAAGAGGAAAGGATACATAAATAAATCAATTTAGCAATCACATGAAAAAAAAGATAATTTTCTCAAAAGCGACAAGTCACGCACACACAAACACGACGTAAGTCCGTTGAAAATAAAAATGCGGAAATTATTTATTTAAAATTTTTCTCAATAAATTTAATGTACAGAAAATCTTAAAAACGTATCTTTGCTTATTAAATTTAGAAACTTGATCGACGTCCGTTGTTCTAATGTAATGTAATTTAAATTATTGTGATACTTAATAGACGAAACACACTTGATTTCAAAAATAACCGCGCCGAAAGGACGGGCATTACACTTCGACTAATAGAAGATGCGAATTTCTCTTTTCGCTGATGTTGAAATGAAAACTGTTTGACGGACCGAATTTTCAATTTGAAAAAAAAATTCCCACAGAAGTTAAGGAGTAGGATGTATTCTTTACTAATTGGCTAATTTTTTTCTCAGAAGATTCATGCAAACATGAGGACATTAAAACTAATCTTATTGTGCTAACGCTTTTTTTCCGCAGATATTTGAAGAGATCTTGTAAAGGGCTAAACGAGTATGACGAGGAGACCCCTAAGATCAAACAATTTAAAATAATTAGAGATTTTTATAGATTCTTTGTAAAAAAATTCTAATGTTCAGAATGGTTATTCCATAATAAAATATTTATTGATCCATAGCAGCAACAATAACATCGGGATCGGTAGGTGGAGTACGCGGCGACTCATCGTCCGGTCCTGGCGGACGTATATCGTCATCTGAACGAGACGGAACGATAGCTGCTCCCCGCTGCTTAGCCATATTAACATAAAATAGATTTTCGTTATCATCCAATATTTTAAACGGCTGATCTCTTCCCACGATCGCTATAGATATGTTCTAAAGTGAAAAAAGAAAATAAAAAATTTTTCAAGTTCAAGACAAAATTCAGTCTGTTCTAATCATTTCTACTTACAAGCAAAGAAGACTTATCATCTTTACCTAATTCTTCATTAGGCAGTGATCCTCTTATTGCTTGGACACCATGACAAATTAGCTCATCCTTCGAGCAGTCATTAAAACTTGCTAAATGCCTTTCCAGATATGTCCGAGAACTTTGAGACCTGGAACCAATCGACATAGCTTTGCAATTAAAAAAGTTTGCAGAAGGTACCACCTGATAAATGCGAGGCCCTTTCTCGTCGTCATAGCCAGCCACAAGCAAACCGACCCCATAAGGGCGACGATCATATCTTTGCGTTGTAATTTGCATTTTATTTCCGAGATTTGTTATAAGTTTACTCACTGGATGTGGGACACCATAAGAATATTTATAGTTTAAGCATTCGGTGCGTAGATGCCGACTTAAAACCCGAGCATCGGCGGTTATGCCGGCAATTGAAATTCCAATATGGTCATCAATGGGAATAATTTTTCTTTGCGACGATGATAATTCAGATGCAGCCCTACGCAAAAAAATCTCATTTAATTTAATATTTTAAAAATTTAACTTAAAAAAATGGAAATTGTCGATACGTTAAGCCCGCTTGGGTGCTAATTTAATCATTCCCTCGTGTAATAAAGTCTGAGTAAAAATATTTCGTTTGCTTATTTTTTACCTTAAAATTGCAACTAGTACCGCATAATCTTTACTTTTTAAACCGACAGTAGCGGAACCCAGCTTAACTGCTTCCATAGCGTATTCTACTTGATGCAGCCGACCTTGCGGACTCCAAACAGTAACATCGCTGTCATACTGATTACGAAACTAATAAAAGCATTTTTTAATATTAATGAAAAAAGAAAAGGAGCAAAACTATCTTACCATTTTCTAAACTCAATTTATTTCCAGAGTGACAAACAATTTTTCGTTTTGCACATTACTTGGAGATGAAAGTTTGTCATTATTAAATTTTCGATAGCGATATAAATATCGAAAAAAATGATAGTTCGAAGTCTACATGTGCGAATACTTTATTAAAGTAGGTGAATTTTTTTTTTTATAAAACCCACTGTGCGAGTTAACTATGTATTCTCATACCTCTGTTAGAAACCTGACAGTTTGTTTTTAAAAATTTCCTTAAAAATTAAAAAGCAAAGGATTTTTGTTTATTGTTAACTTATATACAATTATTAATTTTTATTGTGTATCGTGTCTGATGTATATATTTGTGCTAAGTGCCAATTTAACTGATTTTCAAACTAAGCGAGAAGATCTCAATGAGAAAATAGCGGCACAAACATTGTTAAGAACATTTTTTTGGTTATGAGAAAAAAATTATGGAATTTGTTTTGACTATGAAAATAGTAGTTAGAGATTTAAAAATCTGTTCACATTCTTGATAAATATGAATGAATGTCGATTTAGCCAAGTTTCTTTTTATGCTAAAATTACAAAATGAAAACTTCATATCTACCCTAATGTGTTCGTTTGCATAATTCCTAAGCGGAATTCAAGAAGTCAATCCAATTGACCCAAAATTTGACCAGATCAAAAAATTACTAAAAAACGATTAATTCATTAGACAAAATAAAAATTCTGGTTTAGTTTGTCATTTGAATTCAATTAAATAGGATTTCAATTTCAAATATCATATGGCATATTAAGAAACATTTAATGATCATAGTGAATATTAATTAATTTTTATTTATTAAATTTGTTTATAAAATTATATAGAAGGAATTATTTAATTTCAACATTATATATTAGTTAATTTTTGTGATACTTTGTTAAATATTTCCATTTTTTCATAAAAAAAAATACAACAAAAATCGCTTGAAAGCGAGTACGCTTTATGACTCGATAATATAATTTTTTTTACAATATTTAGGCTGAACATATTAATAGTAGTACCCTGTGTAGTTGTTGTTGCAAATTTTAATTTTTGTTTACATTTGTCGTGAATTCAAAAGGAGAAACAGCGAATTCAGGGGGGTACAACGAATTCAAAAGGAGGCACAACGAATTCAGGGAGGTACAGCGAATTCGAAAAGAGGTACAGCGAAGTAAAAAAAAGAAACCATATGAAATTGTTTATAAATCAAAGAGAGAATGCAAAAGAAAATATATGAAAAATTTTTTCCTTCAAGATTTTTGCAAAAGTTTTTTAATATCCATCAACCCATATACGTTTCTCCTTAATTCATACCCAATTGCCATATTTATGCTTAATCCCGAAAGAATAATGGGGATACAATTATTTAGTCTCAAAATGAACATCAATGAAATATTCACAGTCGCAACGAAAAGTTATAAGATTTTGCAACCCTGTTTAGGGACGCTGGTAAGTCGGTAAGTTGAGTAAAATTCACATCACGGAATACCAAGGAAGAAATTACGAAAATATTTATGAATTTCGATTTGCGATTCGATACAGATTGTTGTTTTAACAAAAGTATAACGTCAACGTGAGAAATTTGTCCGAATTGGTTTTTTGAAATAGTAAGAAAGTTTACAACGTAAAAGTGCGCTATTTTCGACGTGTATTCGTTTCGGTGTCGACATTCCGTTCGGTTATTCGCAGTTTTTAACTTTCTTGAGTTGTGTGACGAAAAGAATACATAAATTCAGGTCGCAGGTAAGTTTCAAGTGTCGGCAGTAGCATAATTAAGAGCATTAATCGCATTTGACAGAATGCGAATGTTGTTGTTCATTCGAGATATTGGGGGAATAAGCATATTTATGTTAATTAATTGGGCACATACGCATATGTATATGTTAAGCCTAAATAAAATAGCCGTTTACTACCCCTTCTCTATATTGTCAGTTTAGTGAAAATATGTATCTTAAAAACATCTTGACTGCCGGCATAGCAGAGATCACTTTCTTACGGATTTATAAAACATATTTCTTTTATATCTTTTAGAAATAACTTTCTGTGAAAAGATCGTTTAAGCGAAACTAAAACGCAATTAAAATAACATCCACGTGCAGCTGAGGGATTTTTACTACTAGGACATAATTAGTGCCGACAACATAACACGTCGTCTTGAACGTTGCTTTTATTATAAGGCAATCGCTATGCTTTCCTCGGAAGAAGCCAGTAAATTACTGGATTTCTCTCAAAAGTTAGACATTAGTCTACTTGATCGCATAGTAGAATGTTTGTATACTTCGCAAGGAGATCAACTCCGCTTGGCTCAAGATATACTAACAACGCTGAAAGAGCATCCAGATGCCTGGACTCGTGTGGATAGTATTTTAGAATTTTCTCAAAATCAACAAACAAAATTCTACGCATTACAAATTCTGGAGGAAGTAATAAAAACTCGTTGGAAAATATTGCCGCGTAATCAATGCGAAGGGATTAAAAAGTACGTTGTTGGACTTATCATAAAGACTTCTTCAGATGCAGCCACAATGGAAGCGAATAAAGTTTATTTGAATAAGCTAAACATAATACTGGTACAAATATTGAAGCGAGAATGGCCGCGCAATTGGGAAACGTTCATTAGTGATATTGTAGGTGCTTCGAAAACTAATGAAAGTTTATGCAAGAACAATATGGTTATATTAAAGAATCTCAGCGAAGAGGTTTTTGACTTCTCATCTGGTCAAATCACGCAGACAAAAGCGAAACATTTAAAGGATACAATGTGCTCAGAATTCTCGCAGGTATTCCAACTATGTTCGTTTGTGCTTGAAAGTAGTATGAACGCTCCGCTTATTCAAGTCACTTTGGAGACATTATTACGTTTCCTGAATTGGATTCCACTGGGTTACATTTTCGAGACTTCGCTGATTGACACTTTGATATTTAAATTTCTGAGTGTTCCGATGTTTCGTAATGTAACCCTTAAGTGCCTGTCGGAGATTGCCGGTCTCACGGTACCCGATTATAATGAAAATTTTATTAATCTCTTTAAAGAGACAATGACCCAATTAAATTTGATGATCAGCACGAATACCAACATGAATCATATTTACGCAAATGGCAATGATACGGAACAAATATTTGTCCAAAATCTCGCTATGTTCTTATGCACGTTTTTAAAAGAGCATGGCAAACTCGTCGAGGATGTAAAATATATTGATTTTCTTAATCAAGCACTGCTTTATTTAGTTATGATTTCGGAAGTTGAAGATGTCGAAGTATTTAAGATTTGCCTCGAGTATTGGAATAGTTTGGTCGAAGATCTTTATAGCAGCGAGTCATTTGGTGGCAACGCAAGCGTACATCTCGGTCAGTCGGACGCCGTCTCATTAGCCAAACGTAATGCAGCATATCCGCGGCGCCGATTCTATTCAAGCATCCTATCTAAAGTACGATATATTATGATATCGCGAATGGCTAAACCAGAAGAAGTGCTTGTGGTCGAAAATGAAAATGGAGAAGTGGTGCGAGAATTCATGAAAGATACGAATGCCATTAATTTATATAAGAACATGCGTGAGACCCTCGTATTCTTGACACATTTAGACTATGCGGACACTGAACGTATAATGACTTTAAAACTTCTCAATCAAGTAAATGGAAGCGAGTTTTCTTGGAAAAACCTTAACACACTGTGTTGGGCAATAGGCTCCATATCAGGTATGTAAACTTCAATGTATTTATAATAATAAATAAATAAAAACGAAAGCTATTGAATATGTCCCAAATATGTCCCTTACCTTCTTAATGCTATTATACGGACTAATTCAAATTTCAGAGACAATTTGTGCTATTCGCACTGCAGAATCTTGGAACAATACTAGTACAGTTTTGAATAAGTTTTCTCAATAATAAATTCCAAAGACAACAAAGTCCATCACAAGTAGTGGAAGCTGGTAAGAGAAAGAAATTTTACGCTGATTGTCAAGCTGTCGTCTAAATTCAAGCAAAACATAAAAAGAATGTGCTAAATATGGTCTGCCGAGATAAATACTATTTCCATTTCCGTGGAAAAGAAATGTTAATAACTGCTCAAGACTATCTGAAAATAATTCATATTAAGCAAATCAAATCGAATTTTCGATTATGTATGTTTTATTAACAGAAACAGCAACTGATAACGGCATCATTTTGTTATGTGATTGATAAGATTACATAACACGTAGCATAAATCCTCAGCGAATACATCGTGGAGGATGAACGTGAGACAACTTCTCGAAACATTACTTTATATATTCATTAATATCTCAGAGCAAACCCGTTGCATTTCCAATAACTATTCCGAACAATATGTATTTCTTTAAATATTTACAAACATGTACGAAAACTGACGGGAAAATACCATGTTTCCAGCCGAGAAGTTAGTATATTTCAATTATGCCTAAAAGATAAAAAAAAATTTAGGAAAATTTGATTTTAATCAACAAAACAGTACATATTCTGATCTTTTCCTTCCTTGTGTCATTTTTTTCCTTTAATCTCATCACAATTGTTTAATAGATTCTCTGAGAAAGTAGAAAAAGGATTTAAATGTCTCTAATAATATTTAATGAATTGAGTATTTTAGTATGCAAATTGCTATATGGCGTTTGGAGCAAGTAGAAAGAAGTGAAGATGCATCAAAACCTATTATGTAACTTGCGATTATTTTTGTTGGACTTACTTGTGTTAGCCTCGTAAAATGAAAAATATGGGTTACGCTGGCCGCTCGTTACTTTGACCGGCTGTGTACCGTTTGATGAAATCAATTGTTCTTTGCCTTCTACCATGCACTTGTAAGCAAATTTTCACAATGCAATCGGCTAAAAAGCCTGTCCACGCATCGTAGGTTCGCATGCGATCAGGAATCCATTTCATTTCATTTGCATTTCTCGAATATACGGATAATTGAAATTGTAATTGATTGCAATTTGGAAAAATTTGAAAATATCCGTTGGCTTATAAACTCTATAGCAGAGATAGCTCTTTGGGAAGAAGATGCAGCACATTGTCAAATGTCTCGCATTTTGTAGTAGAGTTTTGTAAACTCATTCAAAATATTCAAAAAATATTCGTTGATATCCTGGTGGTCGGTCTTTAGGGAAACGAGTAGAAATACCTGTATTTCACTTTGGACAAACGTCGATAAATCGCGATCTTAAAATTGATAGAAATTTTAGCATTTGTGGATGTGAAAGTTTGGCAACCAAGGATATTTGCAAGTGTTTTTCGCAACAACGAGGAACATCGGCTGTTGAATCTAAGTCAAGGTTTTTTTTGCAGGCAGATAATTCGACTTGTAATCGTGAACCAAGCACTTCCTCAAGTTTTACTCTTTCTATTCTATATAACGGAACACCAAGTGAGTGAAAGCCGAAAGCACATGAACAAATCAATTCACACTTCAGTTACATAAACTAGAAGTACGCAAGTTTTTTTATTTTTAAAGTCAGTTTAATGGATTAATAGAACGTGCATACTTGTGCGGAGTAAAGCTTTTTTTTTTTTTTTTTTTTTTATAAACTAAACTAATAACTTATTAGTTGTCGTTAATGGCGGGAAGCAAATGTTTTTTTTTTCTTTTTCTTTTTTTTTATATATAAAAAGCGCGGTCCTTTCGGAGAGCGTATTTATCACTGTTTGTTAGAAAAGCAGTCCCCTCCTCTTTAAACGTAATTTGGGAAAAGTCTTTCGCTTGTAATATTCGTAAATTTGCTGATAAAAAAATATCTTTTACATGCTAAGTGACTGAAGAGAGTTGTTAGGCTATTTTAGAGACGTATTCCTCAAATGATTAGTTTCGAAAAAGTAATTCTTCTCGCGAATCGTTTCGGATAAACTTCTCAGAATGGACTTTTGTGATGATGATATCCGCGAAAGCTTATATAGCACTTTCTTTGCATTGGCGAAAAAGCGGATGGAGCTATTGTAGTGCCTTATTTTAAGAATTTCCGTAGTCATCCCCATTATGTTGTTAGATGTTATACCTTTCTAACATTACATCAACGTGTATTTGGTATTGATCTATACTTTCCTTAGAAAGATGTATTAACGAATGACTATTTGCCTTACCGTAAGAGCGAGTAACATAGTGCCATACATGTATACGTTGTTTTTTTTTCCATGTGGCCAAAAGGCCACATGCGTTGCGACCGAAATTGTTTTGTTGTGGCTTTGTTTTGATATGTGAATAAAAATACTTGATCCTAAGCTAGCTCATACTCAGTTTCAGTCAAGTTGGTCGGGCCCGAGTACACGTTTACATTGGGCAACTTTCTGCAAATCTTCGAATCTTAAGGGGTAAATAGTCAAATAGAAAATTTGTGAAAAGTATGATATTGTAAATGGTATCCGCTGATATATAACTAAAAAAAGATTTGTTATAGGTTATCAATCATAAGTAAAAACAAAACGTTTTCTTATCGTGGTTTTTAAGATTAATTTGTATTAAATATGGTAATATTCTCCACATAGGATTATCATGGGATACACGAAAAAACGAAATGCTTCTGACTACCTTGCAACTTCTCTAAGAGCTCTTTGATCTTTCTCGAAATGCGACTGCAAAGTGTAAATACAACGAACGAATTTTTGAATGTAATTTAAGTCGATAAGTAAAAGTTTACGTTCCAAGAGCCCGCACTCCTCATATCGAGCTTAAGATCTGTAGTCTAAAGTCTGCATAGTGAAGTCTACAAAGATGAAGTTTTGCTCTATAATTTTAGTTTTAATATTTATTCGTGATAAAAAAAAGTCAATAAATGATTTTTAATTTAACTTTTAGGTGCTTTTTGCGAAGAGGATGAAAAACGTTTTCTGGTCACTGTTATTAAAGACTTGTTAGGATTATGCGAACAAAAGAAGGGCAAAGATAATAAAGCAATTATTGCATCAAATATCATGTATGTCGTTGGACAATATCCGAGGTTCCTTCGTGCTCATTGGAAATTTCTAAAAACGGTTGTTAACAAACTTTTTGAATTTATGCACGAAACACATGATGGCGTTCAGGATATGGCCTGCGATACGTTTATTAAAATCGCCATCAAATGCAGACGATACTTTGTGACGATACAACCAAACGAGGCGTGCACATTTATTGATGAAATTCTCAGTACCATGAGTACTATCATTTGCGATTTGCAGCCGCAACAGGTAAATTGTTAGAAAAGAATAAAAATAAATAAAAATAAAAAATAAAAGTGTACTTTAAATATAATGCTTATAATCATGGTATTCTTTTCTTCCAGGTGCATACTTTTTACGAGGCTGTTGGCTATATGATATCTGCACAAATGGATCAAGTACAGCAAGATGCGTTAATTGAAAAGTATATGTTTTTGCCGAATCAAGTATGGGATGAAATCATATCTCGCGCTTCAAAAAACGTTGATTTTCTTAAGAATATGACTGCCGTTAAACAATTGGGAAGCATTCTCAAAACTAATGTGGCCGCGTGTAAGGCTTTAGGTCACGCCTATGTTATTCAATTGGGTCGGATTTATTTGGATATGTTAAATGTTTATAAAATAACATCGGAAAATATTATTCAGGCTATAGAATTAAATGGAGTCAACGTTAACAATCAACCATTAATTAAAGCAATGCATGTAGTTAAAAAAGAAACATTGAATCTCATCTCAGAATGGGTGTCACGATCAAACGATAATCAACTCGTAATGGATAATTTTATACCACCTCTTTTGGATGCGATTCTTCTCGATTACCAGGTAAGAGGATTCAGTTTTAAAATTTAATCAAGAAAAAAGAGGAGAATCCTTTTCTAATATCGTAATATATGGCTTTACTAATTTTTATTATTCTATTTGAAATACATAGAAATGAGTGTGTATCATGAATGAGACAATGTGTTTGTATGTTTGATATATATTTGTCCGTCTGTCGGCCATCTGGAAGTTTAAAAGCTGCGAAAATCGAATAAACTCGTTAGCTGCTGTGTCTGATGTATGGAGATTAAATACAAAGATCAAAACAGTCCACCCATCGTCAAGACCACAACAATCAAAAGTCTGAAACTATCTCGGCAAACTTAGTCGAATGAAGTTTTTCGTGTTTTAAATTAAAAAAGCAATAAAGGACATTGCGATGACTGATAATAAAAAAAGGAAAAAAAAAAAATATTAAAATTCAATTATTAAAGAATAAAATTATTTTTTGTTTATTTTTTAAGGAAAATAATGAATAATGTAGATAGATATAAGATGTCGAGCCTTCAAGAGATACAAATTCATATCAATTCACTTGTTTAGCTGCGGCAAAAGCTTTTTACGCTTAATATTTTTTATGCTGCTTAAGGGCTGCATGCTTTCAATTGAGTTAATATGCTTACAAGAGGCGTCGTCAACTCGCAAATCTGGCCACTATAAATTTAAAAAGTTTAGATATATTATTTAATAAATGCTTTTCTTTTTTATTTCAAAAAGAAAATCCGCATAGGAAACGACTTAACGACTGATTCGTAATTCTACCACATTGCGATATCAAATTTGATTTGTAAGACTTGCTTCAATTTCTTCAGTAATTAAGTTAATTGCAATTAGCAAATCTAACCTGAAACTACTTCTATGGTGTTATGCAAAGTTAGCTTCGAAGCCTGTACATAAAATCAAATTTTAGTTTCTAAAAAGACAGCTTTATAGTTAATAAATGTTACTGGTGTGTATAAGAATTCTAAAATGATTTGTAGTATCTGTTGGATACAGTTTGAGTGCAGCTTTTACTTTGTTTCAAGTCCTAGATGTCGCGTCTATTAAAGGCAAATTTTGAAAGCAGAAAAAACATCTTCAATGCAACGTCTTCTAAAACATTCCGAGCACACTTTTAAAGAACAAATAAGAAGATTATGTTTACTTTGCGACGAATGCTTGACCCCCGCCAACTATTCCATACGTACATACATACATTATAGAATGCGCGTCGGTTGCCATTTTTACACTCTGCTCTTTAATAAACCCAGATGTCATCCAAAAAACCAGATAGTAAATGCTAAGGCTTTTGAAAAGAAATTCGAATTATATGAACATTTTTGATTTTTTCCAAGTTGAATGTGAAAGCCAAGCTGTCATTTGATGCGACTTTGAATGTCAAAATGAAAAAAATTTCAAAATTATTAAACAACTTTTATTATTATGTTACTTTTTGAATTGTTTAAACTACACATTTATTATGCGAAAGTACTTTTAAATTCGTAAACTGTTTTCTCTCATTGCAGCGCTGTAAAGTACCATCGGCAAGAGAGCCGAAAGTTCTCAACGCGATGGCAACTATTGTTCATAAGCTACGTAATCATATTACGAATGAAGTACCAAAAGTTTTCGATGCCGTTTTCGAATGCACTTTAGATATGATTAATAAAAACTTTGAGGATTATCCCCAGCATCGCATAAGCTTCTACGAATTGTTGCAGGCTGTTAATGCACATTGCTTTAAAGCTTTTCTTAATATACCACCAGCGCAATTTAAATTGGTCTTCGATTCCGTAGTCTGGGCTTTTAAGCATACTATGCGTAATGTTGCCGACATAGGTCTTAACATATTGTTTAAAGTAAGTTAATACTTAATCGAAACCGACTTTTCATTTATAATAATCTTTACTTATTTATTGTCGTTATTAGATGTTACAAAACTTGACACAACATCCTCAAGCTGCGCAGAGTTTTTATCAAACGTACTTTACCGATATATTAATGCAAATATTTTCAGTAGTCACTGACACTTCGCATACAGCGGGATTAGGAAATCATGCCATTATATTAGCGTACATGTTTTCATTGGTTGAAAATAATAAAATCACCGTTAACCTTGGACCCATACCCGATAATACAATTTTCATTCAGGAGTACGTGGCTTCATTACTCAAATCGGCATTCAGTCATTTAACGGATAATCAGATTAAAGTCTTCGTTACCGGCCTTTTCAATTTAGATGAGAATGTACAAGCATTTAAGGAGCATTTAAGAGATTTTCTGATTCAAATTAGAGTAAGCTAAAAACATTTATACTTAAATATAATATGAAAAATGAATTTGAAATAATACTTGATAAACCATATAGGAAGTGACTGGTGAGGACGACTCTGACCTATACTTGGAGGAACGAGAAGCAGCACTACGAGAAGAGCAAGCCAACAAACTTCTTACACAACGTAATATACCAGGAATGCTGAATCCGCATGAATTGCCCGAGGACATGCAGGATGAATAAGAAGCATATTTATTAAATTGCGTGGATCAAATATAAGCAGTAATATTTTTGAATAATACTTGACACTTAAATAATTCTAAAATTTGTTTTTTTTTAAATGTTTTTCCATTTTTTTTTTTTTTGTTTTTTTAATTATTATTTTTATTTTCTAAGTATGAATGTATAAGTATGAATGAATCTACATTATGAAATGCTGTCAAATATATAATAATTAGTTCATTCTCTCCGCACCTTTCATCAATATCTTTAACCACTCCAGCCTGCTATGTTTGATTGCATAAAACTACAATTAGTTTGTACATTTACATTACGTTAAATAAAAACAAAATAATAAGAATAATTAAAAACAGAAAATAAAATAAATAATAAAGAAGTCGAAACTAAAAAAAATTAATAAATATTATAATTGATGGAAAAAGGTTCCGGATTTGTACAAGTAATACGTTACCACTTTTACGTCAATATAAATCAACTTTTTAACAAGCCGTCTTTGTCCCAAATTGTTAGACGAGGTGGTGACATTTTCATGAATGTTAAGATTTGCAGCAGCTGCAAGTAAGAGGTACTTCTCCGACCCGATATGTTATGATTAACATTGGCTTGGTTTTTCTTAAATTTATTTTTTCTGACTTTTCAAGACTTCATCATTGAAAGCTTTCTCTCTCACCTCTCAACTATCTTAACTATAAAAAAGTTAAGTGATTGTGGGTAACGTATCTTTATAAATGTTCAACTACAATTTCCTCTAAACAATCCTGGTTGTTTTGCAGGTCATGTCCCCATACATACGCTCACGTCCGCGAAAGACCGTTAGATTTAAACACCTGTTGAAGTCATTGTTATCATTATAATTCCGCTTTTTTCTTTCAAGGCGTTGAGTTTCATTGGACTAGGCCCCAGGCTGATAATTTTCCATAAGTTTCCATAAAATTTTTTATTTTTTCATCTGTTCCTTCACTGCGAAGTATGTTAAAAGAAACGTCATCTTTGTTAAAGCATATACCAACTGTGTTATATTTCACATAAAAGCGAAGGTGGAAAGAGCAAACAAAGATAAGGGTTCGAAAAAATTGCATAACTTCGACCAAGTTATTTAGCTATGCCTTGGTTTGGTTTTATCATCATCTTTCTAATATAAATAAGTGAATTTGTGAATTTTTTCCGTAATTTTTAACATATTTAATTCAAAAGAGCTACATTGTTATACCATTAAACTTATAAGTTGTTGAATTGAAAAAACGACTTTGAATTTGGTGTCATGTGAAGTTGAATGTATATGCTTTTGGAAATTGCTGTAATGTGAGAACCTGAATTCGTTTGTAACTATTACTTTGTACAACGTACATGAATATATCAATAGGTATGTTTTAATAATATATTAAAATTTCTATTATTTTTATTTTTTTCTTTTTAGACGAAGTTGTATTTGAATATTCCATTCTGGAAAACCATATTGTATTGTAATGCAACAAGTGCTACTTTAGACTCGGCCATTTAATTTTCTCATTGCTTCCAAATAAAAAAAAAGGAAGAAGGAAGAAAAATCACAAAATCAAAACACAAATATAGTATAAACTTAGAATTTAATAAATATAGAGTAACTTATCTGCCTTCCACACACATATATATATCCATAATAATATATCACCTAATAATCACTTATAGGCCGTCCGTTATTCGCACCATCCATCCATTCCATAAGGACTTTCGTTTTTCCAATATCTACTACTTAGACACCACCTGGAGCCCCAGGAGCACCTTCTGCTACAACATTTGTTTTAGCTGAGATTTCGTTAACGGACGATTTGACCACGCACTCGCAATCCCCACCATCTAGCATCGTTAGATTATGCAAAATTAAACGATTATAATCAATGATATTAAATATAAAAATATACCGTTTCTATGGCATGGCATGCCCCTGGCGAGTGATATCATAAACTTATATGTATGTAAAGAAATTAAAGAAGATGAAGCGACTTTGCTATGAAGACGGTTCCATCTTCCCGCTGAGATTATCACCACTCCATAACCAAATTTTTGTTGTATTTTGTCACCAAACCTTTTCAAATGTTTTACTGATACTCTTCTTCTGTTGCCGAAGACTTCCGAATAATTATAAAAAAATTATAGTGGATGTGTTGGTTTTGCAACTTGATCATTACATTTTCATGACATTAACTACGCTATGACACTAAGTACGCATTAAGTGAGCACAGCATGTGGTGCCACGAATCGTCCTTTAATATTCAAAGTTTCTTCTCACCCTTCGCGCTAACGAAATTCTCAAAATAGTGAAAACAGTGATTTTCTTCTGCTTTTACAGCTATGACAAAAGATATTGAAACCGAAATCTTATTAAAATCTTATTTTACATATGTGACTGATGTCTTCGAAATATCAACCAAGACCCAGTTTAATTTTTAATCGAAATTAGGCCACGTCGTTGATATAATCTATTTGTCCAATTAATTGTAATAATTCCCGCTTTCATACAACAGTCAAATCAAAAGACATATTTTCAATTAAATGAACAATAAACTCTCACGAATTATTCGGTATATTTTTAAAATCAATTAAAAAAAAAATACCCGCCTTAGGAAAATTTTCGACTACGATATGTCCTTTCGTAAAATGAATGATCCCCATTTTTATTCATTTCAACAAACGCTAAAGAGATAGGATCTCGCCCAAGCAACCACACCGTAGACGAGCGCCAAGGCGGGCGCCAAATGAGCGTGAGGTGCAGACGCCCGCATTCATTCAAATGCATTGTTCTTCGACCACAATCAGGTGGTGCATCATTTAATCAAATAACTCAATAACTTATTTTTAAACAAATAAAGACAAGACCGACTCTTAAACACCGCACTCCATTTCGACTTACACAAGTTTTCATCTATTATTGTGATAAGACAAAAAAATTATATCTAAAGGCATACTTTTCTTAACAACTCCCTATACAAATTGGAATCCAAAATAATTCTCTTTTTAAGTATCATAATTTTATTTGCTTGGTAAGGCCTGCACGACCTCACACCTCTTGGCTTCAGCCGCAACCGGGCAGCACCGGAAGTTTTCGGCAGCGTCCGCAGCGTTATAAATGCTGAAAATGCATGAAAATATATTATCATTATTTTCGAACTATGAGTGTACTGTACCTCATTTGTCCACATTAAAAAAATCGAGTGATTGCGGCAGTATATCGTCAAGTTGCATATACACGCAAACAATTTCTATTATACTAAGAATGAGCCCTATTTCTATTACACCAAGAATGAGCCCTAATTCATTTCGTATTGCATATACACACAAACAATTTCGATAGGACTGACGGGGCTGGTATGCTTAGCGTGTTTAGTATGCATTATGTAGGAAGGTTGCATTATACGGTCCAGTATTCAGTAATGTAGTTGATTATGATGGACCATCGACGTAAGCCGTATCATCGACGTAATCAAAACAACGAACTAAACCGAATGATTTCAAAATCAGCTTTAGGCGAAGCAGAGTACAGTGAACGGCATAAGTCACTGTAGGGTATAGCTTAAAATATTGATAATTCATCTCGTAGTTTCTTTCTAGCATTTCTTGCAAAATCTCAGTCGAGGCTCCAACAACAATCTTCGACTCCTCTTTCGCCCAAACAATAAATATTTACATAAATTGCCGCAAAATTAATCAAGTATCCCAAAATGCAATAAAACACTTCAAAAACTTTGTCTTATCAAAAAATTTATTACTCTCTATTTTTTATTTGCAAAAAAGCAAGTGGACTAATAAATGTCTTAGCAAAGTAATAACGTCTGTAAATTTAATATTGTTGCAGTACAGGTGATAGACAACGTGCAGAGTCAGCCACATCGCGTTCCAATTGCCCCGTAATACTAATCAGCCTTGTTGGTGGCGTCAACTACACTGGGATACTCTTTTGCATCCTGCGCTGCAGCATTGGTAGACATAGAACCTGCAGAATTAACTTCTGCCGTATCGCTGTTTGTACCAGAATAACGACTTCTTTTGACTTCTTCAAATATTCTAGATAAATGGTCTATAAATTCCGTTGGGATGACAGTAGTATTTCGCGCATAAATCCAAAATTTTGCTTCGTCAATATGTTTTCCGACAGCTGCATATTGTTTATAAGTTTTAGAAATGATTTTTCATATCTTTAGTTCCACATACGCTCGCAACTAATGCAATAGAGGCGTCAGAGCTTTCCAACTTTTGCCCTCCATTTTGGCAACTCTGAATAACACTGATCAAAACCGAAGCTTTGTCTTGCTTTGTTTCCAATGCAATCTGTTCAATATCGCGCCGTGAAAATACAGCTCCTGCTAACGGTGTTAATATCATATTGCCACTTTCCGTCGAAATTAGCGCTAACTTGGATAGTACAGTCAATGCTAATAAGCTAGCCTGCTCTGTCGTTAATAATAACTGATTGTTTTCGAATTTAGGCTGCTTTGTACCAAGGCTCGTTGTACCACGACCCAAAACTACCAAAACTTTTGCATTGTCACTAAACAGAAACGTGCGGACCACATTTGCACCAATTGCTTAGCAGATTTAATTAAATGCCTCAATTCATATATAATGTAACCGGCGAAAGTTAGCGCCTGTGATTTGCTTGTTTCCGTCAAATCTGCCCCAAAGTCCGGGCACGCTTTAGTAAACTCATTCTTCAGGGCATCAAAATCGAACTGGTCTTCTCTTTCGTTCGAAGATAAATCAATTTCAGAAACAATCTTCAGGGCAGCCACAAATTTAGATTTCATGATGTTTTCGGGCGTCATTGTTATAGTATGCGAAATAATTTCCGACTCACAATTAAAATGCTTACTTACAAAATGCAGAGCTCAGCAATATCTTGAAAATTTGCTTTGATTGCGTTTTATTTAACCGCGCTCTCCGTTGCCACACGAATCAAATATTTAGTGTGTTGCCACATGGGCAAACTTTCGTTTTCTAATTAATTAAATATATCACGTATCCTAAACTGTTTGACTGCTATTTGTTTCATTACCATTTTGTTATTCCGAGAAATTTCAACGCAGCAAGGATATGTTAACTTGTCGCATAGCTAGATTTTTGTATTTTATTTGCAATAATATACACACGAAATGCCTGTAATTAAATTATTTGTTACGGTACTATTATTCGCTGGTAAATTAAGTTATAATACCTTACTAAATAAAAAACTTAAGTGCATTTTGAATTCATTCCAAATAATGTTAATTCCTACTGTATACCAAAATGTTGTTGCGCTGACTAAATACAAAGGTTTACTTGATCGAACGAGATTCTCGTCTATGTTCACTTACTTAAATGTTTGTTTGATCATCACTGTGAAGCGCCATGCTAGCTAGTATTCCTTTGTCCGAATCCTGGTATTCGTCAACGTTTTGGAAAAAAAATTTCCTTAAAATATTTTTAAGAATTAAATTACAAAAAAAAACTATATTCACCTTGAGGTGAATATGGTAAGTATATAATCTTATGCCATTAAACTCTACATTTAATTATAGCCCTGTCAACATAGGAAAGTGAATCTTAATTCTATTACATCGCTTCTAATGAGATCCGCGAGGAGGAGAAGAGATTTCGTATAGTTTATGTTTGAACTTAAATTGAATGCGATAATAAATGAAAATTAAAAGCGTAAAAAGTAACGATACCTACAGTTATAGTGATAGTGATCGTAAAAGAGATAGAGGATAGCGAAAAAACGAAAGTCCCTTTCGGATCGGCATAAGTTCCATTGGAGCAGGCCCGGTGTTAAGCACCTTTCTTATGCTAACGTTTAAACACGAAGTTTTGTAGGGAGTTCGGCGAATTGTAACTTGTTGTAGGTAAATGAAATCGCTTACAAAACATAGTAAGATGAATTTCAAGGGAAAGAGGAAATTGCATGATATTCTATGCGACTGACATTGTATTCATTTGACGGGTGTAAGTAGATATTCTGTGTAAGCATTGTGTACCATCTGGGCGGGTAAACATTCGCCCGTTCGCATAAATAATGATATCACTTACAAATTGCAAAAGAATTTAAATAATTTTACTTACGTCGGTTATGTGTTGGGTGCTATTTCGTATAAGAGCTTTCAAGAAAAGATTGCCTTTATATAGAAAAAACGTATAATTTTTGTTATTTTATCGCAAAAATAAATAAAGAAATAATAATAGGATTTTCATTGAGTGACAATTCCGACAACTCTTATGAAAAAACAAACAATTAAGAAAGTTAAATTCGGCGGAGGCCCAATCTCGCATACTCAACTCACTACTATGCTTTTCGCATTCTACTCTCCAAGTTGTTTTATTTGATATCCACATCGCTGGTATTATTGAGAAAAAATTTATCGCGGTGTCTACAATATTAATTTTAAAATTAACCCCTTTTTAGGCAGATAATATATCTTCAATTGAGGAGTGTACAAAATAGCTTTAAACATTCTGTCTTCTTTGGATAATAAGACTTCAAAAAAGTGAAAAAAAAATTTAATTACTTGTAACTTTGTGTGGGTAAAGCCGATTATATCCATTTTTGCATTTAAAGAGTAGTCTGTTTCGTAAAGTAAATGTGGAAAATTTCAGCCTTCTAAATTTTATAATTTCTGAGTAACGAGCAAAAATCCACAAATTTTTGTTAAGAAAAACGTAGTTGCCTTCAGTTCATGCTCCAGTGTGGACTGCTGCTTTGACTAATTTTAATAAAAACCTGCGTGCGAACGCTTTCAATGTTTCTCCCAAATGTGAAGTCGATATCTTCTTTTTTGTGGCCAGGAGAGTGCCAACAACACGTACAACACAGACACACAGACGGACAGACATGGCTAAATCAACTCAGAATTTCATACGGATCAAGAATATACACTGTATAGGGCCTCTGAAGCTCCCCTTTGGGTAAAAACAAAATGAGTATACTCCCATCTTTCAGTGGTGGGCATAAAAGTGTAATTCTATTACCTGAATAGTTGAATGAAGCTTACTTCTTGTATTGCTTTTAATAGCATGCTTATACCTCCATATATATGTGAAGTAAACATTTCGTTTCAGTGCTCGCCCAACTGTTGCAATCGTCCTACGAAGCTGAAGAAGATTTGGTATTGGAATTAATAGGGAGGACTCTTGGAAAACATGCCAACAAGTTTGCAATAAAAATTGATAAAAAATTCAAATATCGAAGCTTTGAGGTAAGGATTTGTTTAATGAATTAAGGAGCCTTATGGTCGTGTAAAGCCGATTATTAAATAACATACACCCTTTCGCATAATACTGTTTCTCATCTTGTGACGTAAAATGATATATAAAGATTTGCTTTTCATGGAAACCCTTATCGAAAAAGCGGATCGAGCAATAAACCAATGCAGTCCACATTTACCGCAATAAATTTTAATCCAATCTAAAAATTTAAATCTAACCATTAATTTTAATCATAACACGCTGCAGTTTAAACTTCGCTCGTAATCCGTTTCGCAACTTGATTTGCCGGATGGATATGTTTCTAATATTTCACTCCTTAATATAATAACTAAGTCAAAAGACATATCCTACTGGATGTTGTATACGCCCACACAAATTTAGTAAAACACCTAATGTATCGCAAGTGGTGTAGGGCATAAAATGTGCCTTTGTTCTTTGTTGTACATCTACCCAATATCTTTCCTTCTTTCACAGATTTTAAAAACCAACGAGAGCCTAATTTCAATTGCGGCATACGATGGCTTATCAGCAGCTAAAGGATTTCATTATTATTTAAAGCATTATATTGGCAAAGACGTTTATTGGTACAATAGATATATTCAGTTATCCGACAGCACGGTGTTCCCTAATGTTTCAATCAATTCTACTTCGGAAAGCAGCGTCATTTACTATCAGAATGTATGTACATGGGGATACAGCTTTGTTTGGTGGGATTTGGCCAAATGGATTCAACATATCGATTGGATGGCAATGATGGGAATCAGCCTAACTATAGCCCCTAGCCAAGAGCAGTTATGGTACGAAATCTATTCTGAATTAGGATTATCTGAAGAAGAAATAGATGACCACTTTACCGGACCGGCGTTTCTACCCTGGTATATACAGACATCAGCTTATGTAGTTTGTCGTTGCTTTATTATTATTATTATTTTTTTTTTTACGCTACCAGGTTACGAATGGGTAATATTCGTGGTTGGGCAGGTCCACTTCCATCCGGTTTCAGAAAATTGCAGATGTTATTGCAACAACAGATAATAAAAAGACAGCGTGCTTTCGGCATGACAGTCGCAATTCCTGCTTTTGCAGGACATTTGCCCATTGCAATGCGGCGTCTATATCCGAATGTAAACTTTTCGATTGCAGATCGTTGGAATAGGTTTCCAGATCAATATTGCTGTCCGCTGTATGTGGATCCGTCCGAAACTCTTTTTAAAAATATTTCCAGAAAATTTTTGCTTAAAGCAATTACTGCTTATGGCACTGATCATGCATATTTTACTGATCCATTTAATGAACTAAAACCCCGTATGTTTACAAAGGATTACTTAAACATGACAGCATACTATATTTATGATTCTATGCGATCAGTTGATCCTAAAGCAATTTGGCTTCTGCAGGATTGGATGTTTGTAAGTAATATATTTTGGAGCGACGACCTGATAAAGACATTCCTATTGGCTGTGCCAATAGGGAATTTACTTGTTTTGGACTTACAAAGTGAACAGTTCCCCCAGTACGAGCGTACACATTCATTTCACGGCCAACCCTTCATATGGTGTATGCTCCATAATTTTGGAGGCACATTGGGAATGCACGGCTCAGTGGATGCTGTTAACACCGGAATTCGTAAAGCGCGCCAAATGGCTAATAGCACCATGGTAGGAGTTGGAATAACTCCCGAAGGTATTGACCAAAATTACGTTATTTACTCTTTCGCCTTAGAACGGAGTTGGGTTAAAGATGATTTTGATACAAAGCAATGGTTTAATACCTACGCCAATGTACGGTACGGTGTAAATGATTTAAATTTACATAATGCGTGGGGTCTATTGAAAAACTCAGTGTATGCCTACAATGGATTAATAAAAATACACGGCAAGTATGTTATAACCCGAAGACCATCAACAAATCTAAAACCATGGACGTGGTATAACTGTTCCGATGTTTATAAAGCTTGGCAACTTATGCTAGATTCAAATTTTTCCATACCTGTTACACATTACGCGGAATACGAACACGATTTGGTCGACATAACGAGACAGTTCTTGCAAATTGTATCCGAGCAATTGTACATAAACATAATAGCCGCTTATAGAAGGCATCAAATTGAGAGATTCAACTATTTGGTCGACAAGTTAATGGAACTTTTTGATAATTTAGAAGAAATTTTAGCGACAAACGTACATTTTTTGCTAGGCACATGGCTGGAAAATTCGAAAAAATACGGCAAAGAAAGCTTAGCGGAGCAAAATTTATTTGAATTTAATGCTCGAAATCAAATAACCACTTGGGGTCCAAAGAGTCAGATTGGAGATTACGCAACGAAACAATGGTCTGGAATAGTGCAGGATTATTACAAACCGCGTTGGAAATATTTTTTATTGGAATTACATCAGAGTTTAGTCGATGATCAGCCGTTTAATAGAAGTTCATTCGTAACAAATGTTTTTAATTATATTGAAAATCCCTTTAGCTACGATAGGAAAGTGTATCCTGTGATGCCAACAAAAGAAGGTTCATTTTTCGTTTCGAAACGCATCTTTAACACATGGACGTATCATCTTCGTTCTAATAAAATCTATTCTTCGCATACGCGTCTAAAAGTAAAGATTAAAAATTAGATTAAGTCTTTGCATGGCGATGTCTATCCGTTTTGTTTCGCTTTTCACTTTTTTATAGAAATCTGTTGTATACTTTATTTTGTATTTAATCTTGGATTACGGATATGAAGTTGTACAAAATGATTAAAATATATAAATGACAAAAATGTGTTAATATTTAATTCTAAGAGATTATTCGCATGTGATGGAAAGATCCTTTGTTGCCATGATCATCTTCTCCTTCAAATCCTCCGGGTTAACGAAATCCTGAAAAGAATTTATAGAAAGATAAGCCCTCATGTAAATAATTACAAATTACAAAATTTTAAACTGAAGAAAACGTTAAATATATTAGACAAAAAAATTTAAAAAAGTTAAAGCCGAGTTAAAAATATAAAAATCATATAAAAAAAAAAATTAAATAAATAAATAAATAAATTAATAATTAGAAAAAAACGATATAAAAATTAAAATTAAAAACAAAAAATAAAACTACGACGTCGCATTGCAAAATCTGGGATACCCGCAACAATCAAGACTTTTTCTTTTTTACTTAAATCCATGGGGACGATATTAGTACTAAGCTTTTCGATAACCCTAGTTTTGGAAAATTCTGCTTATTTTTATTGGATGGCGCACTAAGTGATGGGAACAGAGTTTGCGACAACTTTTAAAACATTTTTTAACTTTTAGAAATAAAGAGTTAGGGTGAAGCGGCGCTTTTGCGTAATAAGTACAAACATTCAAAAATAAGTTGAAAGCACAGAGCGTTTGCTTTTACATTTGAGAAAATCATTTCGATTAATGCATATCCCTGGCAGTTGTGTATCGTAACATGCTATGATCTAAAACTTGTTTAATTGACACTTGACTTGATTTTTGGGTAAAGGGATCTTTTATTAACCTCTTCATTTTTTGTTACTTTTAAGGGTGAACATATTGTTCATTGATAAAAGGAAGACAACGTTAACAAAATTTTGCCATGCATTAAATAGTCTTGACTTAGAGGTTAAAGGTTATGGACGGTATCAGGTTAGATGGACATATCTCTTGTAGGAATGAGAGTCTAATATTCTTTTATTCGAAAGAATCGTGTTCTTCTTTTTATAAACAAAGAGGTAAACATCAAATGGTATCCATTTTGCACTTTGCTTATGGCAAGAATTCAAAAAATAGGGAAATGTATGGACAAGCATGGATAGAATCTTTTGGCAATTAGCAACACGTTAGATCGAGTGGCTAGAGCTGCTCTGACCGCAAACGAACTTAAAATAAACCACGACAGACGCACTATTCCCCCTAGCTACAGTTATGAAAGGCAAAATAAGTTTAAAAAGAAAAAATTAGAAAAATGTCAGATTAAAAGAAAAATTGTTTAGCAATTTTATCAATGTATTTTTGTTATTTTAATTATGAGTAGAAGAACGTCAATCCACTTGTACGAGTGTTTTTGTAGTGAAACGGAAATTTAAACCTTTTCTCAGCCTAGTGCATGCAAAAATGCAATGGATTTCCATTTTGTTTTTAATAAAATTGAACATTTCTAAAAAAAGTTTCTTGAACAAGATAGATACGGTCATGGAGAAATTCCTCCCATTTACAATGTCCTGATTGAATTTTGAGCACTTTCGGACATTTTCGAGTAAACCGATTTATATTGATGAAAGCTACAGGCCATAGATCAAGTCCGAAACTAGACCTGATTCGCTAAAGACACATCTAAAACCTTCACGAACTAAAGAATGATAAATAAATCTTTATGACAACTTTTCAATGTGCTTTGTTAATTGTAGACGTGTCAATTAGTCGATCGGGTATTTTTCTTTACATTGGTCTTTAACAGTTTTTTGCTTATTGCAGATCTAATATTAAATATATTTTCATTACAAATATATAATCATTACGCTCTATTCTTATCACAAATTTATTACCATCTAGCAACGGATTGAAATATAGATCGTTTTTATTCCTTCACTCCAATCGATTTAATAGTCTTGTCCCTCCGTCCAGTGTCTTTTGATTTATTTTTATCACAATTTTGAAGATATTTTATTAATGAAACTTCCTCTATTGTCATATTTTGCCTCAGATCGTATTTACGATCGCTCTCGCTATAATCCTCTATTTTGAAAGTCTTTATATACAAAAAATTTGTCAATCTCAACAATTCTCGATGAAAACCGGTGAAAAATAGTACTTTGCTCTATAAAACGAATGTGGGAAAGTTGAATGGAATAGGAGCATGTTTTGAAACTTCCCCCTTGTAAATGTTCTTTACAAAAAAGGTACGTTATATCGCAATTATAATCTTCCTTCCCATCTTAAACTTGGTAAGAAAAATGTTATATTAGAACGTGATCAAGATGGGTGACGAATAAGTATTTGTCAAAGATTCACATTTGAACGCCTCCTCAAGGTCGCTTTTATACGCCTAGGATATGAAGTCATCTAGAGTATGCTTTAACTCACTTTCAAGCAAAAGATTCTTCGCAAAAGTATTCTCAACTGAAAAGCAGTCGAACTGAACCGATCGTCAATATCCGAAAACTGTTAATAAAGTGAGTACCTACGATCTAAGCCGAGGTTGAATGTAACTTTCACATTTTATCAATTATGAAATTTGGACATGGTCTCTAGGCTTTACATATCCCCTTGTGCGTCAAAACATATAATTTTGTCCTTAAAGTGAAAGTATTCTACAGAATTTCAGTAATGGATATTCAAGGCGCTACTATTATTTTCATTTTATTTCATAATAAAATACGGTCGGGTAATAAGGTTTAAGACATTTTCGAACTCATTCTCATTCGCTATTAGTTATTACAATTTGATATAAAGGAAATATTAAACAATTTTGGGATTTAAAAGAAACGTACTAAACACAAATTTTTTAATCTTATTAAATTTAATTAAAAAAAAAATAATAATTTTTAGCTCTGTTGAAAAGAGAAAGAGTTAAAGCAGGAACGAATGTTTTTTCATTTTACTTTAATGAGATTTTTTTGTTGTTTTTTTTACCACAAATCCGTGCACAGCGATGATTGTTAAAATGGATAATGGCTTAGAAGCATTTAGATCAGATAGATATTGCAATTAAAAGTAGCACTATTTGGGGTTTACAGTAAAGTTAATCGTTTTTGTTTTGCATGCAAATGGAAAAGAATCATTGCCACGTGGATAAACAATTATTCGTTCTCTTTCTATGTTTTAAATGCGAAAGGAATCAATGTTTTTCCCAATTTAGTCGATTATTGAGTTAATTTTTTGTTTTTTTTTTTTTAATAGTCTTGCGCAACAAGTAGTTAAAAGTGTAGTCTAACGAGTATTCACCTTAGTTAAACTCGAATGTATATTGAGAGAATTAGCATAAGACCACCGATCTTCTATGACATCTGGTCACTTGTTTCGATTGTCGTCTCGAAAGGATACGACAGTAAATTGGTCTTGGTTTCGTTTTCGGATTCAATATCAGTAGTAGTTAAACAGGTTTCTTTGCTTCCAACAACAAAAACCAACTTTTCCATCCTTTGTTCATTCGGATTTACTAAGTGGTCATTTGTCTCTTCTATTTCGATTTCTTGTTTACTACTGTTTTCAAAAGCGATCTTTTCTACAGGCAACTCCGTTTGCGGTTGTCCAAACACCTCATCCGAAATGTTTAGGTCATTTTGACATAAACTGTTTTCATTCATAATTTGCATGGCTTTTTCAGCAATTTCATTAACGACCACTGCCGCCGTAATAGCCAGATTGTTTTCGTCCACTTCGGTCGATGTGTTTATTGTCGGAGAAGATTCATTTGTTTCGCTTGAAGAATGTGTACTAATAATATCTTCTTGCCTTTCTTCTCCCGTAATTATTTGTTCTATTTTAATCTCAGTTTGTTGATTAATGTTAGAAGCTTCCTCTAGCATTACCTCTAATATGTTGGTTATTACGGACGTTTCATGATTGTTAACACATTCTTTAACTTGTATTTCTGTTTCCGGTATATAGTCTGGGTTGTGCAGATTTTGTACCGAATCTTCTTCGGCATTAGAACATTCTTCTTCCTGCAGTCTTTTATAATCCTCTACCTTTATGAGGGAAATTGGCGGGCTTGTGTCTTTATATTCATCTTGAAGACATGTTTCAGACTTTGCAGTTTCGGATATGTCGTAGTAGTTCGTTCTTAATTCAATTTCAGTCGTATTGTCGGATTGGAAGACCGGTGAAGGAGGTGGGGATTTAGGAAGGGGAGGAGGCAAATTTTCATTATTTTCCTCAATTTGTTGTTGGGAACATTCCATCCCTGTTGCAACTACTGCGATGATTTTTTCGTCATAATCAGCGGACTGATTCCTGGTCTTTTCTTCAAAATCTTGGATTTGTGTTTGGGGTTCGGGAGGTATGGAAGGGGAGGAGAACTTTTCTAAAGTGACAGCATGAGTCTTATCAGTTTTGGTGTTTACCTCGATTTGCGCCTTGGTCTGTTCAAGTTCAGATTCCCCATTCGTATCAATATTTTCAGTGTTTTCACCATTCAGAAAGGCGGTGGCAGTCGTAGTAGTAGTAGTCTCATTTGCAATCTCACCGGAAATGCTTTTATCATTTAAATTTTCATTGATTACTTCAAAGGCCGCCTCTTTACCATTCATTTCAGTTGAGTCAGTTGGGCCGTTGACGTTATTTAAAGCCCCGTCTTGGCTTGAAAAAGTGACAACTACCTCAGCAGTCTCTTTGTTATCAAATGTTTCGGAAGTTATATTGATGGGTTTTTCAGTCTGTTCAAGTTCTACGGCAGTCTGTTTTTGAACATTAGTATTTATTTCAGTTTTAACAACGGTGGTGACTTTATTTGCCTCATCGGTTAATGATTCAGACAATTTCTCTTCACCTTGTTGTTCGCTTAAATCCTTATTAGTCGCATGGCAATTTTCATTTTGCTCCGCCGTTTGTTCATTAACAACTCCGGCAGCATTTGATAAGTGATCTTCTTGTGATTCTTCAGGCTCCTAAATATATATAAAAAATATTTCAACTAAATCACATAATTTTCTAATCACACACTTACTTTAGTATTTGGGACAGTTTTTTCTTCTGTACCATTATTTGCACACGACATATCATCATCGGTTTTAGGTGGCTTTTGTTTATCCTTTTTGCCAAATGAGATGCTGCGGAAAGACCATTTCTTTTTTACTTTCTCCTTCTTATTCTTTTTCCCGTTTTCTTCACTAAGTGGGGAAATTTCTTCACCGGTGGCCGAGCTATCGTCCTTAGGTGTTTCAGCGGCTGGTGGAGGATCCACGCTATCGCCACCTGCCAGCGAGTCCACCTTTTTTTCAGTTGTAATATCCTTATCATTCTCCAATTCTTCAGCATCTTTTTTCTTAAAAAAAGAAAAAAAAACCGTAAGTAAATAAATAATAATTTTCACAAAAAATCTACCTATATTTATATACACGTATACGTGTGCAAATCGGCTAAACAGAAATATTTATGTAGTTTGACGGTCCAAACAACAATAAATCTAGTTTTGAATATCACATTACATGGCGCAGAGTTTAAAAATTTTTTTTAAATAAACTGACTAAAAATACGATGCCAGCGAAATTCAAAGCATTAAATATTATTTCAATTTTAAATAAATCAACGAAGCTATAAAGTGAATCTTGGATATCCGTTAACAAAACATTTTTTTGTTTACATTTTTTCAAATAAACAATAGCGTGCGTAAATTTATGATCCAGTACGATATAATTGACATTCGAGCAGTATTATATCCAACTGTGAACGATAAATAGATACGGTCGTTGTCTAACTGATTGGGAAGATATTTACATCCGTGCTTCCTTTTCATGTCACATATCTGTCGGCTTTGCTTGTTTTTTTGTTTTTACTGAAATATTTTGGTATTTTTCGTATTTATTAAAATTAATTAGGGTCTGTTTTTAAGTAGTTCAGAGAGCAGCCTATACTTGCTTTGCGAGCGCAAGATAGAATGATGTAGTGCACTTAATGCAGAAAGAAAAAGTCGATAGGAAGTGAGGACGACTTCATAACTATATATATATCAAAGGCATAATCATAAAAGTAGTCTGGTCTTTATTCATTGAGCAGTTGGTTTCTAAAAAATTTTATATATATATAAACATTTTTCAATGTGTACTGCGCGTTATGGAAAAACAATCTGATTACCTAAAGCGATACCAGCACTTTTTCCGATATTATGAACTTATCTATGAATTACAGGCATTTTAAATAATGGACTGTGGAATTGAGGTAAACAGTATTTTATCTTATTTTGCGCCATCAAACAATGAATGGCGGACAGACGCATATATTCGATAGTTTGTCCACAGTGCACAACCTACAGGGGAGCCTTTCATCCGATATTCACGATTTTAAAAGTTTAAAGTAAAGAAAATTAATAAGAATTTCATTCTCTCTTTTGAATCACAAAAAGCGAATATCTATCTGGAATCAAATGAATAGTGTATTGAATTAATCAAAGTATGTACAAACATCTCAGATATGCTTAGCGATGACTGAAATAAATAGTAAATGTAATAAATAATATACCTCTGAATTAACTTTTTCCTGGATAGCTGCGTCTCCGTTCATCACTTTCTGATCAATATCTTCAATTTTTTCCATTTTTTCGGTAACCTCATCTTCACAAGCCTTCTTGCTATCGGTGGTGATATCTACTGAGCGTTTGCTTTGAGTTTTTCCCATAGCTTTCTCTGTTCTGAAAAATGTTGAAGAAATAAATTTAACACAAAGATCAAATAATAAAATGTTTGTGTACACATACAACAATGTAATGTTTAAAAATTGCAATTTAAACTTTACAATTATCTATTTATATATACAAAATGTTCATTACATTTGTTTCTTTTCTTTTCCTTTCTTTTTTTTTTTTCTGTTATTTTAGCCGGCGAATACACTGCGAAAAATATTTTGCCTTTTCCTTATTGATACGAATTTCAACAAACAATTTAAAAATCGAATTGAAATACAATCGAAAGACAATACGTATATGTCAGAAACTGATAATTTGGGTTGAATTTTTTGGGAATTCTATAAACATTCGAGTGCAGTATTCTAGAGTGAAGTAGAATAGATAGTGTGTGGCAATGAACTCCACGTTAAAATACTTTCTTACATTTACTATCAAAGCAAGTAAGTAAACCAGATCTATTGTTCCGCTTGTAACGCTAACCGACGACTGCAGAAAATTCAGATAAAAAACTGAAACTTGTACATAAATCATCAATCAGTTGAACACAAATCAAGGCAATAAATAGGCAAAGTTTTCGCATTAGCCCAACCTATAGGCGACAAAGATCTGAAATTTAGTAAATATATTTGGGGGTTTCGTCTGTTTAAATAAAATACAATAGAATTCTTTAGATTAGCCCTAAATGAATTTTTCACTTTCCCGCTTGTTCTCCTTATGTCTGCTTGAAAGAAATGAGGTTGACCTGTCTTAACTTTTTGTCGCTTCCTTACAAGAATTTTGTATTCGTTCCTATTACAAAATTTTAACAATAGTGAATGGTATTAATATTAAGTAAAGCCGCCTTCGTACTCTTGGAGATGTGATCTTGCAATTTCAATAGGCAGGCAATTGAGAAGAATGCATCATTGATAATGCACTTCCCTAGGCTAACAATAAATGATTTTATTTCTGAATTTCCCCTTTCCATCCATAGATTTACTTAATTGCGAACGTGTCTGCCATATATAGCATTCTTTATCTCTTGTATCATCGTCTGCTAACGATGGTGTACGGTTGAAGGGTATCAGACAATTCATTCAAGACAACTGTGACGGATCATCTGAAATACAATTTTTACTTTTTTTTACACTTTTAGCTGACATGATATACATTCGAGACGACGTTGACCGAATTCCCCAAAACATCATTTAAACGAACAAAATGTAAAAAAAAATTACTTTTCTGCTTTAAACCAAAAAATTTCATTTTCATTAGATGTCGCACTACATACTGATTCAATTGATTTTGCAGTAAAGAGTCGCTTTCCGATGCATATATGTATGTATATACATACATTTGAAATCGGTAATCAAATTTAAAGGATTTTGGAATTAGTTAATAATATTTTGCTTTTGCTGTTCTTATTAAATGTCAACCTATATATAACTCAATGCGAACTCAAAGTTCAAACTCAAAGAAGTTCATTTACAGGTAATTATCGTTTAACAAGGCGTCTTATAATTTCGCATAATAATTTCACTTTAACACGGTCTGGAAATTAGAATAGAAAGCAAGAAGCCTATCGTTTTTCAATCAACCTAAAGCTAGTAATTTTTCCTACAATTAATTAAAGCTTTTAAATATATTTAGAAATCCATAAATTTATTTCGATCCTATTACATGTTTATCGGAAAAGTCAATGATGAGATTTAATGAGAAAACAACATGAGGAATAGGTACTCATCAAGGAATCGGAAAAAGTATTTATGCAATAATAGAGCTTTATCTGATCTTTGCGAGGAAAGAATTTTGACGATAATATAGATGCTGGACAAATAAATTAAACAAATGCGAATTGAGCCGCGTTTGCCCGTCCCTGAAGTAATTTATCTGCATTGACAGATCTTTCCATTTTCAAGGCGAACGTACGCTTCTCTTTCTCCTCTATTTGGCTGTAATCCCTTCAAATTGCTAACGTGCCTTAGAGACCTACGTACCACTCTTTGCCTTAGTATTCGTCACAATGTCTTTCTTAAAAGAAGCTGTAAATCCATTAAATGCATTATGGTAAGCCAAGCCTGACCTTTTAGATGATTCGAAGAAAGTTAAAACACTTAGCCTATTCTGAGCGGCGACAAAGATGCGTCATAATCGTTCTCGTATTAGGATTTTAAACAGCAAGTAGTGCGTAGAACTGTAGACTAACTTTTATTTATTAAGAGTTAGCTTCTGAGTGAATCGTTATAATTATCAACCCTGCAAACCTGTAAAGCCTAATTTGGACTTTTTTACACAATTTTCGTGGCTGTCAGAGGGTGGGCGGACAGAACTAAAGTAACTAAAGTCGAAGTGCCATTTATAGACTAACATGCATAAGGACACCAGGAAAATGTCTTCAAATATGTTTTTGCACAAATGCACAAATAGCTTTTACTAATCCATTATATGAAGACACATGACTTCCATTGTACACTATCTAATTGAAGACTGAGATATTTGTTATAAAGGGAATAATAATCACTCTCCTCTGTTACAAAAAGTCAATGGCATAGGAAAATTGAAAAATGAGAAATTTAAAGTATTTCTTTATGGAAAAATTATACCAAAAGAAATGTGAAGGAAAGACTTGTAAGAGTTTTTCTGATAACCTCCTCCCGAATGCGAAAACTTATCACAAAAAGTATATATAGCGTTATGCTGTGGTCTCCTATGAGTATTCCTAGACGTTATAAAATGAATTATTGACTGTAACAAACAAGTAAGTAAGAAAGTCATAAACGCCTTATCAGCGAATCATTGTTACCCACCATCTTTTCATCCAATTAAATGTATTGTGTATCTGACAGCAATAGCTTATATACACATATAATTGAGTTAGGCGTCGAAAACACACGTAAACATATAGGAGATTTTTATTATCACTTTTAAAGTAAAGTAAAGAATGTTTCTTCAAAAATTTAGATTTAAGAAGAAAAACCATAAAAGATAATCTTTATGAAAAACTGTAAGACTTTGTTTGTACACGTAAGTTTATCTTATTATCTCCACCGATTGGAACGTATGAAAAAGAACTAAATTCCTTCGCTGCACCACTGAACATATTAAAACTTTGCCATTCGCCTTCAAGCCACACCTAAGTCCAATCACCGAAATCTCCCATTTCCGTTAATACGTTTTTTCGACGCCTACTCCACTATTAGGAGATGATTGAGGTAGAATCAAGCAGGCAGCTGCTTTAGGCCAACATCGTTTAGCGTTCATCTTCTTACCTCTGTAGCTTTCCTTTCTCCTCTTCACTTACACTTTAGACAACACGCCTTCAGCCTATCATTTCAGTCGAATTCGGTTATGTAATTTCTACTAAAGAATATTTGTTTTTCTCTTTTATTAAAAACTTCAAGGAGTGGCTGTAGCTTCCCAAACTAGTTATTGACTGACTTTCATCATGTACTAGAGAAATAAAGCAAAATTTGCTTCATATTAATATTCAAAAATTGTAGTTTTTTATTTTATAAATCCCTAAACTCATGACTGACTCTATGGAACGGAGACACAATTAGCAAATCTAAGATTTTAATCGGTATCATATGTTACAATTTAACTTTTCAGCGTACGCCCACTTGAAGCCCCTGCAACTTATGTTAAAATGTGTGGTTTGTTTAGTGAGTGGGCGCTAAAAGGCACTCCCTTTGAATTTTTTTTACTTTTTTTTTTTATAGATGTCAATACTAACATTTTAGCCGCTTTTTCAAAAACGAAAAATGTTTCTTCAAATTACTTAAATTGGTGTAAATTAAATTTTTTTTAATTTTCTTCTAAACACACAATATTTTCTTTGTTTTGGTAGTTTTTTCTTTTTCTTTTTTTTTTTAACCGGTAATACTAATATAGATTTCAATATTCAAGTACTTCAGGAATTAGTCATAGAAATTAAATGTAAGGGATGCACTTATATGTATATATATATATATATATATATATATATATATGGAGGTGTAATAAAAAGCGAAAACGGTAAACTTACTTCTAAATAGTGGAACGAGTATTAATGGTGCGAAAGAACAAAGAAACCAGGCGATAAATTGATGTACAATTTAACTTCAACTCAGTTAGTAAGCCACGCACGGAATATTGCAGCAATCGTCGCTGCAACTGCGGCAGGCACACCCAAACTCGAGCAATCAACAGGGATATGGGGAAAATACTAGCCGTACACACTTGCACACATATATATACACACATATGTATATATATGTACATATATGTACATATATACACATATATACATATATATGTATCTGCATACGCACCCTTACTTTATTCATATCTAAAACCACTATCAATTCGCCTTTTAAAAATATATACTCTTACGAAAAAACAAAAGCAAAAAAAAAGACAGAAAAACCCTGTTTTTACTTCACTTATTAACATTTGCAAAATATTCTTTGTCTACACCTTACCGACATATTTCAATAGTAAGATGCTATAGATACACACTTTACATCCACATAAATTTTTTTACTGTTCATTGTAAATTTGAACTTTTTTTATTCCATTTACCTGTTTAAAATGCTACAAGATTCTCGTGCTAAGTTGAAAATAATATTTTTAATAAAAATAATATCTTTTATAGACAAATTATATTCGTTCTTCACACACACGACCTATGTTTAATTATCCCTTTTTTTCCACCTCACTCAACTTCCAACAACACTTCTTTCGAATCCAAACTAAAAATGTCTACTTGATTTGGTGATTTTAACTGAAATACACACTTCGCTTGAAGCGTAAGGGTTACCGTATCGTTTGACGCAGTTTACTCCATTCGTTGCCAGTGTTGTAATTGCGTTTACATTTTTAAATTTTGTTCAATTATAATATGTGTGTGTTGTGTATATATATATGTGTGTGTGTGTGTTGTAAAAAAAAATCAATTCTAACATACAATGATTGCAACTCACCACTAACTAAAGATTCTATACAATTCAAACAGATATTACTTTCTTCGTCTTTTCCATACGAAACGGTATAGTTAAAAATGTGAAACGTTCCTTTCCCATGGGAAGCGGTAGTTAAGAACCTGAAACGTTAGTCGCTATTTCGGGTGAAAAATTTACGATTGCATCAGCAGCTTTTGTCAGTTCGATACTTATAGTGCTCAGGCGTGAGCGAAACGTGCCAACTTGACGTTATGCTCAATTTATGATTCTACGCGATCATACTTTAACATCTCACCAAAGGACCTTTAAAGTTAAGATTCTTCTTCTTTTCACAGAGTGTCGCTAATTTAATGATAGCTGTATTGTATTCTGTTTGAAACTGATGCGCGAGGTAGATCTCCTTTGAAAACTAAACTGTTACCTTAGACTCCGATGTATTATAGTGCATTAATTTATTATTCATTACTTTATTTATTTCTAATTTAATTTATACACACTTTGCGTACTCATCGCAATGCAATGTCAAGATCAGTGTAACCTACTTTAAAGTTTAATTTCTAGTTAATAACCTACTTTAGCTTTTCTACTTACTTTACTAGTCATCACAATGCAAAGCTTGACACAGTCTAACGTAAGTTTAGCTATTACTTCATTCTGTTGTAATCGTAGCTTTAACTTAGTTTAGCCAATAATCTAGTTCAACTTATAACCTAAATTATTCTTATACAATAGCGTGAATTCTTTTGCGTTAAGATATATAATAAGCAATTCTTAACTAACAATCAATAAGCGACAGCAAACGTTCAACGCTCCTGTCGAAAATCGAATATCAAAATAAAGCTTTGCAAACCAATAATTAATAGTGAAATTAAAAATTTTCCTTACGTTTCACTGCAGCGTTTCCGTGATATAAAAAGTTTCGTAAAGACTAATCACTTACGGAATTCTCAGGAGGATCAAAGGTTAGCTGATGTTTTGTGTCGCTTCCACTTTTTCTCATTAATTCGTGTCTACATACGTCGTTAAATACGTCGTTAACTTACTTTTAGTTTTCTTTTTGCTTTCGTAATTTCTACGATACGATTCTATTTCCAACTAGAACTTTATTTACTTTTTTGCGGAAACGGTACATTTCTATTTTATTGTTTTGTAAGTAATTTAGTATTTAGAAAGACATGTATGTTTAGACCGGCCTGAGATCTCCGTGTAAAGAAATGTCTCTGTTTTTTTTTTATATAAGCGTAGTCCCATGGAGGTATACTTCAATTAGCCTACCCCATAATTATTAGCTTTACATGATTAGGACGACCCAATGCAATGAGCAATGCGCCCACGTTATTTGAAGTATTGTTATCGGCAATTGAAAATGGGTGATAGTAACGATAACCTATCCAGTTAACGATTTCCTGTGCTTCGGCCTTCACTTCTCCACGACAATGAAAAATTGGAAAAACTCTTCATGCGTTTTAATACTTTATGCCGCCTACCGTTCGGAAAAAGCAAATAGACATTCAGACACTTTTGGGGCATCCTTGTTGTTGGCGATTACGGTTTTCCATATTAGCGATATTGGCTTTGCCAACCATTTTGCTGAGACTTTTTGCAGTCTACACATTAAACGTAATATAATTATAATGGCGAGTGAATTTAAAAATTGAACGTACTGATCTTTATTGTATTTATGATCATAAAGAAGACTTTTTCAAGCACTATTGCAGATACTTTCTAATAGCACAATATGTAAGATGTAAACGTATAGCGCATTAGTCAAACAACCGACCGTATTAAAATAGAACATGCAAATATTTGTGTCCTGCCTTATCGAGCATTAACCATCGATCCTAACTTTTACATAGTCCGATTTTATCTCTCATTGAATTGAATTGTTCAAGAAGATGTGCAACGCGTCTATGCGCTACTTCTAACTTAAACGTAACCTCTTTTCGTTCCATAAAGTCCACAAACCTAAAACAGGTGACATTTTCCCGAATACCAATTCGAATGAACAATGACTACCAAATTTTGTTAATTCGGGTATGAGAACTGTTTTCAACTTTGTTAAAATTCCATTATTCAATCAAAAAAGAAATATATTAAAACAAAGTATATTTATTGAACACCTGCATTCATATTGGCGGCATACAACAACAAGTATGTGCGCCGCCATACTTGTATGTACTTGTACATATTTGTTGTTGTTATATTAGCCATTTTTGCATGAATTATGATCGAAATAGGTTTTACAAACTCCTTATATCCACACAGTTATTTTACTTTTCACCCTATTCCGACAAGGACGAATAAGCAGGAACGTGAAGAAAACAACTCACATTTTCTGGGTCGCGTATTTACATACTTACTCTTAAAAAGATGATGGGATCTAGTTTTTAATGGACTGAGACCTTTATGTATAATGACGTAATCGATAGCTTGTGTTTTTGAGAGAAAAAAAAATAGATATAAGAAAATACAACAACAAATAAATTAATATTTGGGTTCTCGTTATTAAAAATTGAAAGAAAACAGAACATAATTAATTTCATGTTTGCGCGATTACAGTTGCCATCTGGATAATTTAGTCCTATGCAGCTCTTGCTTTATTGCATTTGGTGTCATTTATTCCATTTATTATGCGAGCACTGTCGATATTTTTTTCAATAGTTTTGAGGTCGTTCTCTATTTTCTAAAATGATTATTGTTTCCTTTTTATGTACATAGAGTGAGAATGCAACCATTAACCACTTAACGTGTAACGAACTTATATGTCATTATCCTTCCATCCGCCCTTGTCGGATTTCCTCATAAACCTAGATCATTACGAATGTGTATTTGCCATAATAATATGTTTTAGAAGGTATTTTTGTCACTAGGCCAAGTCGTTTCATTACAATCTAAGGCCATATTATAGAGCCACTTTGACGAGCATATCGCTGAAGGGATCGATACAGTTAACTGGTCAAAGAAGAAAAATATTGGAAAACATTCATTTATATATTCTATTAGAAATAATAATCTATAATGATTTTTATTTAATTTACTGAAAGCTGTAGACAATAATATATTGATGTTCGATAAAATTTTATTGGCAATCTAAAGGAAAACAGCGCAAGTAAAAAAATTATGTTACGACGGATAGACGGATATGAATAAATAAACTCAGAATTTGATACTGAGTAATGATGTTTTGCACTTTATAGAGTATCTGAAGGTTCCTTCTCGACGTTGCAAACGTTTTGCTAAATCAATAAAACCTTTGCTTTCGTGTGGTATAAAAATGGCGCTCTTAAAAAGTAAACAACAATCATATGATTTTTCTCTCTTTTTTTACTACTTCACTCAAACAAACCGCACCGGCCGTTTATATTGTTTACAGACCAAACTGTTCAATGTTTTGCGCTCAAAATAGTTTGTATAGACGATAAGCAAAATAAAATTACACAACAGCAAAAAAGAACAAAATAAGAGGATTAAAATTTAAAGTTATATGGTAACATTAAATACTGTTAACTATTCGATTATTCCACTATTTTCAAGATCGAAACGATTTCGTTGTAAGTGTTTCCTAAATCTCTCTCAATTTCTTTGTTAATATAATACCTTCAATCAGAATGTGAACAACAAGGAATATTCTTGTAAGTCGGTTTTCTCTATCTGCACAAAACAAATCTCTTTCTCAGACACAAATATTATGTTTCTTGAGAAAAAACTCTATTTCCACTCATTTATCTGTTCAAGTAGCTTCTATTTTATAAGTGCATATGCTTTTATTACACACAGGGTGTTTAGATTCTCATCACTTAAACAATGTTCATATTCAATATCGTCTCAAGTGGGTTGTAAACATTTTTACCCTAAAAATTTCTTATTGCGTAGTTAGCGAGAAGTTTTATAAATAAAGTCTTCTTGACCGTTTTAAAACTTGTGATTTACAGTCTTTGTACGTACGCAACTTGTAGTACGGAGCATATCAAGTTTGTGCGGACATATTTAACATACTTTTTGCAATTTGTGATATATTTTAATAAAATTTGCTGTACTGAGGTGCTTTGGCCCATGGCTATTGAATTTGAACTGGATCGGATCACTTTTTCTATCACTCCCCATGTTTAATTTAAAAGAATTGCATATTTTTATATTTTCGACGAAAATCGCTGAATAGTGGTATTTCGGCATGCTAAATTGTTATGAAAAATTTGGATCGGGCGGGTCCAATTTTTTACACTTCCTCTCATATAACCGCCTTTACAAAAGCCGAGTTTTTAAATACTAAAAAGGTCTAATTTTTTTAAGTGTTAGACAATTTTTTTGAATTCCATCCCCTGGGAGGATTCTCGTGAAATATAAGTCGTCGTATGTCAAAAAGGTCTAATTTTTAAAAGTTAAGTGGACCAAATATTAACCACATGAATAGGAAATAATTTAGCGAAAGGTTTAATTTTAAATATTTTATGATGATAGTTGCCCACAATAGCAATTTAGCAAAAAAAATTACCTAAAGAATATTTAGATCACACATGCCTCATTTTAGACCCCGCCTTATAAAGGGACGCTAATGCGGTAAAGTATAATTTGCAGTTTTTTAAGGCGAAACAGATGATCCTTGATAAGTAAATGAAGTTTGCCTGACTTGGATCACGTCAGGTGACGTTTTGATCCGCCTCGAACATGCAGGTTTTCGTGAAAAGAACACCTCCACATAAAAATAATGCATCATTTTTAATGTATTATCACACAAATTGTCCGACTATAATGTCCTCACTTACTTCTACTCATAGATAACAACAAACAACTCATAAAAATGACGAATTGCCACAAATTTATTGCTTGAAGTTGATTTATTTTTACTTGCCTTTTTACTGTAGAAAATCTTCTATATAAAATGAATAAGCCAGTCAGGGAAGTGCTTAATTTATTAATTAATTAATTGGTTATAACAATTAATAAACTAATAATATTAACTAATAAACTAAATTAAACTAAACTAATTTTCTATCATAAGCTGAAGTGTTCTCAAGTATAAAAGAATATTTCCAAATATTTGTATCGAATTTCTGAACTATCTTTGTTAATATTTATTTCAATATCTGCAACGGATTGTCAACTTCAGACTTTTGGTTGTTGTGAAAAAATTTTCCCATTTTCGTACTTGACTTGTAACCGTAGTAATTAGAAAATTCAACATTCTGATAGAATGTAACTAAAACTAAGATGATTAAGACACGTATTCTTAGTCGCCATTCTCTATTTACCTTAAAGAGAATCTGATGTATATATTTAGAATAGAGCCGTTTAAAAAAACATATAAAAGATATGAAAATACAACACAACACAGCTTGAGAATAATTATGAAAAATTTAGTTTGGCCAATTATAAGGGAAAGATATTGCCTTTTCTAACGCACCCTTATATTGCTTAATGGGTTGATTATGTTTTAAGTAACATTCTAAACGTAACTAAGTAACTAGGCGTGAGTTATAACTTGAAGTTGATTCAGGTAAATCATTAAATTAATTACTAAAGATGCTCCTTGTTTCGAAAGGATTGTTGGATATATCTAATGATGAATTTGTTTCTATTCCACATTTTTCACAAATCTTAGTAGCTTTGCAAGCAATGGGCAACACTGTTTATTAACACGGTGATGAGAAAACCAAAAAGGATTTGTGCGAGGACCAAAAGTCCTCTATTGAATCTAAAAAAAAGAAAAACAAAAGACATTTTATGTGATATTTTGTTAGAAGTGTTTGTATGTGAGCATGGCATAATAATCAGCAGATATTGTATTTTAAAGAAAGATATTTAAATATGGGATGCATTAATAGTACAAAAAAACTTCATACATGCAAGAAAGGCAATGTATTTTATGTCAGTGTAGTGCGGCTGCAACCAGATTTACCAACAATGTCTAGAAGTGGAATTTTGGAATTAAGTCCGAATGAACTCATGTTCACGGCGTCAGGCAAGGAGCCGATTGTTTGGACTTGGAAGCATGTTCGTAGATATGGATTAAATGGAAACATATTCAGCTTCGAAGCTGGACGTCGATCCGCAACGGGTTCGCGGATATATACTTTTCGATGTTGTAAAGCGGATTTGCTATATCAAAAGTTTCAAAGATACGTAAACACAATGTCAATAAGCACGGATCGGGATAGGCGACATGATGCAATAATAAGTGTTCAAAACACACTGGAACGAAACGAAATTAACACAAATCCCAACAATTATTTGGAGTCGGAAACAGTACACGGTATTTGCGGTCGTCGGCTAGAAATGCAGAATCAAAGTCCTTTCAACGCTGCATCGCTTCGTGTAGAAAGCGGTTCGTTAGACCCCGTTCAGAGATTGTCTTCAGTAACAGAATTTGTTCATTTTCCATACACGCCGTCATATTCAAATGTAAACCCTAGCAATATTTATATGGAACAACCGTCAAGGAAAAATCAGGAGTTTAATAATAACTTGGCTGGTAACTTGGAGGATAGTAGTGTGCAAACGCCTGTGGCAAACAAGTCTAGGCTGAAACATTTCAACATTTCAGGAAGGTGCGAAGCGGCATCAATATCTACGACAAACGAAGCGCAACGTTTGTATGCAAATGTTGACACTCTAAGACCAACTTTGAACAGCACGGACCAAAAAGAAGTTACTGCTCTTTATAATTCAACAGAGCACTGTTATGAAAACCTCGAGCACAGCGATATTCCACATTTATTGCAAACAGATCTATCGCATGTAGATTCGTTAACGGAAAGTCCCGACCCAAATAATAAATCTATCAATTATATTGTCTTAGACTTAGATAATCCCCAAAGTCCGTCTCAGTGCTCCAACGCTTCCATTGGCAATGGACAATCTCTAAGTCTATGTGAAAATTATGCAAATAGGACTAAACAGAACGAAGACAATGCCACGGAGATCGTTATTCCTGCCAAATACCATAATAACAAAGCGGCTGATTCAAGTGACGATGCTCAGAAATTAACAGAAATTTGTTTAAGTTACTCAACGATCGATTTTATTAAAACATGTGCTCTAGTCAAATCGTCTGCAAATCATTGTGAATTTGATTGCGATGCTGATCCCGATAACGAAGAATCTCGAATAACGCGGCATAGCAAATGCGTTCGAGCATACTCGATAAGCGATTAGTCGTACATCTGTTGTACATCGAAATATCAAGCTGAAAAAAAAGTTGATGTTTTTTTTTGCGAAAACTTTATTATAAAAGTGTTTAAATGTAACGAATTACAAAATTAGAAATGGATCTAAACGTACAGGTTGTTATGTAGTTATAAAAGGACATGTTACACGAAACTAGTCAAGTCTCCATGAGTTTTAAATTAAAATATGTATATTTTCATAGTGTACACACATACAAAGATTGTAGTTGTATGTAGTTTATTCAATTTTTTGTAATAAATTATAAAAAATTCGAAAATTTTATTTCTTTCGAAATAGGCGTTTTATAGGAATTTCGCTTACTACATGTTACGCCCATCAAAAGCTTATGCGCTAATTTTCTCATTGCTCCTTACAAAACTGGTGAATGTGGAACACTAACACTTTTGAAATATTTATGACCTTATTCAGTGAAGGCGATTGCAAATTGTCTACTATAGCCCTTCACGCTCCTAATTTGTACAGATTGAAGCAGAAAATTGCGGTAATGTGGTCACAAAAACAACCGTAATTCCTTATACATTAGAAAAAAGGAAGAAAGGGTTTTTCGCTTTATCTATTCATTATACTCGTTAATGTTCGCGCAGAATTTCGTACATACTTCCACGCAAATATTTGCAATCGTGCGCGTTCCAACATTAAAAAAGGATTGTTAAATATTATTATCATTAATTTACAGTCCGTGACAAATATTGCAAAATGAATACCATTGGCTACAGCAGCGTCATCAATTTTGAAAAAGTGTTGGACATTATTGTTTATACAGTTTTCCGAGTAAGTAAAAATTTTATTTTTGTTTTTTTTTTTATTTTATTTTATTGTTTTTTTGTTTTAAAAAGTTTATAGTTTATTTAATAGGTATATTTTTTTTTTTTTATAATACGTATGCAAAAGTTAACTACAAATATGTTAAACCTTTACCAAGTCATCAAAACCAATTGACTGTACGTCAATGTGTCCACAATATATGTGTTTCTACCAGCAATACGATTGATCGTGAAGTAATTTGAAAAATAGATCGTCACAAATGGCTCTGTAAATATATAAATAAATGAATCCGTACGAGTAGGAACACGAAATATTTGATGCCACTATATGTATTGAATCTTCACAAGTCCACATTTATATAATGAAACAATTTCTGTTCTTATATGTGTGTATAAGTGAAATGGTTATTTATTATTTAGTACCACATTTCCAAACTATGTAATAATAAAGAAAAAACAAATATGATAGTAGGCCAGAAACCACCCCAGCCTATACCACCTATACCACTCAGACGATTACTCATGTACAACCATTTTTCAAAATATGGGACGTGCTCGACAAAGTGGTCCGATCGCGGCTATTTTCAATAGCTTTGATCCTTGGGCCAGAATATACCGTTGCACCGAATTTAATTAAAATATCACACAGGCTGAACACAAAAATGCAAGACGAACAGACAAGTTTAGCTTCAAAAACACTTACGGAATCGATTGGTACAATAAAAGTACTTTTGAGCGCTGTGTACATACGCACAAACTTAATACACCTTTGTTCAGCAAGTGGTGTAGGGTATAAAAATTATATTTTAAAGTTGATCAGCAAGTTTTATAAAAGTTTCAATGTTCAGAGAATTTTTTTGGTTTCAGACTTGAATTGTTGAGGCGGTAACTATCGCGATAAGTCGAATGCCGTTTTCCGTCTTTTAATTGTGTAAGTCTCAAACTATTAGATTTTTATGCACGCCTGGTTGCCACATGCTGGCAGATACTTCTATACTATTACATACATAACGGGCTTAATGTGGAAGGTCAGATGTATAACTTACTTGACAGTGTTTACTGGAACAGATGACATACATAGCAAGCATAAAATGTTGTGATTAGAATCTTTCTTTATATAAGATATGTGGCTATCGGAATACCAATATTGATCAGAAAGACTAATGTGTTCCAATTGTTGATTTTCGGCAAGGAATGCATTTGTCAATGATTGAATGAATATTTTACTCAGCACATCGGAGGGTTGACCTTCTCCAACGAAGCGTTTCGCGTGAGTGGTACTTGTATTATTAAAAGAAAACACACATTTTCGTGTATTAGTATTTGCTAAGATTATCGCCTCTATATTTGAATCAAGATCAAATTGATCCGGTAAACATCTTGGCATGCAGCGTTCAATACTTTGAAGTACAAACACATCGTTGCTAAATGTATTTTGAGCGATGTCAATTAAATCTCTTATTTTAGGCTCCGCACCGCATATGATGCATAAAACACTGTTGTGGCTAACTGGTATCGTTATAAAACGAAAAGCTATCTATAATGGAGTTTTTGATTACACACTCAGAATAATAATTAAATAATAAAGACAAACATTAGGACTCTTCTTCGGTAAATACACAGCAATATCGTTCTGTAAGTTAACAGATGTATATAAAAGAAGTTGCAAAAGCTGCCGATCGACAATATTGAGGTGATCCCACCAGCCTTCTGTTGCTACTGCTATATTTTGTCCAACCATAAGGCAGCAAAAAAGTGAACCGCAACGAACACTAAATTCATTTAAACGTTGAAGTATTTGAGCATTATCGTGTGAAAGAAGACAATAGGAAAAATTTAATAACTGATTTGTACAAAATTCTAAGGCTGCATCAATAATTGGTAGATAATGTTTCGATTCCTTCTTTAGGCGTTCCAATAACGCGCTGTTGGACAACTCATCTCGACTTACAAATAGAGAAAATGCTCCGAAAACTAGTTCCGCAAGAAGTTCAATATTATTTTCGCTTACGCCACTGGAACATACGATTATGGTAATACTGCCGTTGAAATCCTTCCAAAGATAAGTCCAAGTTTCCGCATAAGTAGTGTAAAGAGACACGCCCAACGATTTAAAAAACATATGAGATCCATTTAGGGAAGCTAAAGTGGAAAAAGCCAACTGTGATAATGCGTGATAATCCAAAATAATAAGGCAAACTGTAAAGATCTCACATTGTTACATTCGCCCTTTTTACGGGTGAGAATGGGCAGTCCACCGTTATTCGTTAGACATATCAAATAAATAGACATTTTCAAATAGTTCTTGTTCCTTGCATCAATTCGAAATTTATTGTTACGACTCAACTTCGTTTCCAGCGCAAATAGAATTTACAACAGATATCGTATTGTTGGAAATCGAAATCATTTGGAGTTATCGACTATCGATTATTTTAAACGATTGCAAAATATAAGGATGTAATGCGAAATTATATTCATTCTTTTTTGTACCAACATTAAAAATTTTTATCCATAAACCAAAACTTGTCATCATTTATGTGGCTATGAGAATTTGAAGCAATTCTAAAAGCCACTTCGACAAATGATCTTTATTATTACGTAAATTTCATATGAAAAATCTTCGGACTTTCGTCGTCGAAGTCGTAGGTTTTTAAGCTATTTTCATGTAAATGAAGACGAAAAGTTGAGAAAGTGATTACAAAAACTTGATTTCATTGAAAACGTTTGTATAGAGCAGCAGATTTAGACATGTCACTGTTTACGCTTGATCTAAAGTTCAGGTTACCTAATAGTGACAGTTTTCTTTCTGTTTTTCTATCTCTTATTCTGCAGATGATTCTATAAATATAGTTTGTAAAGCACATTTGTTCTATATATTTCATTAATGAATATATGTTATGTACATTATTATTATATTTGATGGCATTAACTTTCTTGAATATGGTATTCAGAATATGAAACGAGCAATGGCGGTATTCTGTATGCTTTGTCTTCCCGATTTTGGTAACTACGGCTCCCTTTATTCACCCTTTGCTCGTTAAGCCTTTTACGTACGCGAAATGCACACTTTTAGTAAGATAACTAACGTATTCTATTTTAATGGACTTGCAAGGTAATAATTGCTTTTATTTGGTATGTTCAGTGTAGCTGATGATTATACTAAAATTGGTTTATCGAAATATTACCAATTTATACAGCTCTGAGAGTTTACATACATTCTCTTATTTCTCTTATCTATGCATTAAGTTATAGAAACGTAAGAAAAAAAGTTTTGTTTAGTTGTTTAGAAAAATTTTTTACAGTATATAGACAAGTATTTATTTAATTATTCTTGTAACATTTAACGTAAATTCGTGAACATACTTGGTCTTACTTTCATATCATAATAAAAATACAATGGATTTTATTGATTTTTAAATATTAACTACTAATAAACCTTATGACGCATAATATCTTAATGTGCTTTATCAAATCTTTTTTAAAATAAATTGTTACTATAATCAAATCAAATAGTGAGAAAAAATTCATTTAATAAATTTCATGTTTTCTGTTAACAAACATTAAAAACCTGCATGCTTTTTAAAAAATGACTTTGGCTAATAGCTAATAAACATTTGTGTTTATAAACATGCAATCATACGTCTACACAAATATATGTCTGCCCACTTGCAAATGCACACATATTGACCTTCACATACTCACATTTACTCATACTACTTGTTCACTTCGAAACTAAACTATTGTGTAAAGAAAGAAGAAAACAAAAAAATCCTTTATAACTACCAGTTAGCTGAGAAAAAGAGTTTTACTGCATTTCATATCATAATGTGCTGGTTCTCCAAATTATAGCTTATAGCTATTAGTGGTCGAGTGTGGTGGTGTACGTTTTTACTTGTAAACTATAATGAAGATTTAAACAAATTTCAAAGTTTTTCTGTCACACTGGTTAAATCATACATACAAATTTGCAAAGTTAACATTTTGTAATGAAATCTGTACTATTCGCTTCTAAGAGTTATATCAACGTCTGCTTTTATTTATCATAAAAAGACAAATCGATAAGCTTAAAATTTATATCTAAAAGCCCACCCTCTCCCATTTAACCAATCATTTGTTAATATTCTTAGTGCAGTCATTAATTAATTTATGATTACTTAGTGGTTGAAGTAATTGTGTGCTTTTCAAAATTTGTTATGCCAGCGAAAACCACGTTCTACAGTTTTAACGCACCCAATTGAAGGTGTGAATTCGTTATTTAGTGGGAAATATCGTTAATATATTTTTTTTTTAAAGTGTCTTTATGAACCATCAAAATTACTTTTGCGGAAAGTGTTATTTTATTACTTTAAAAGGTTGCTGCAATTTATTGAGCACCAAAGGAAGCAGGCGATAGACCCGCTATGATTTAAAAGTTTGGAAACAAAGAAATGAAAGGAATATTTGCATAAAAATCGCTCCAAAAATCTTAAAACGATGTTAGGGATTTAAAACGACGATGGCTCAATATCTCTGAAATAATTAAAGATGATTCGAAAACATGCAACAATAGATGCCGAGTGCTGCTAGGCCTTTTTAAAAGGCCTTATGCCATGTACTGTGTGCACTCACTCTTAGCGCTCATGCATTATCGGCCTCATATGATCAGCCTCGATAATTGCTATAATTTTGGCGTTCTTGTGCCCCCTCATGTCTATATTTACCTAGACAGTTGTTGAGCAATCTATGCCCATCTTGATCTACGTAAGCCTGTGGAAAATTGCGATCAAAGCCTCCGTCGATTCCGGATTTGGCAGTGTAATGGCGGGGAAAATAAGGTTTTCACCATAAGTAGGGTCTCGAAAACACACAATCACAACATGGTTATCAGTTACGTCGTGCAAACTAAATTTATATTAAAAATTTTAATTTAGAATTTCTTCTTGCCGCATACAAACGGCAAACCGCCTTATTTGTTGCGTTTAGTTCCTACTTCTGTTAATAGAGTGTAATACGATTTCAAAGCTTTGAAAAGTCTTTTTTCGTCTACAAACGGCAGGCTACTTCTTGCTAGGCATATTTTTGCCTATTTAAGCCAGTTTTGACATATTCCGGATAAAAATTTATTACCTCCGAATCCGGGTCAACCATGAGTTTGGGCTTAAACACAAGTAACGTAGACAGACGGACGGACATGTTAAAAGCGATTCAACAAATGATTCCGTTTCGATGGGTATAATAGAATGTTGTAGTATATAGAGCTTTCCTAGGTGTCACGTACATCTCCACAAACTTAATATACCGTGGCTGTAAATGGGATAGATTGTATAAAGTTGATAATGCAAGCAATTTGAAGCAAGCATTCGATGACAAGCTTTAATTAAATGAGCAAAATTGTACATACATTCTCCCGCTGCTTATGTTCATCACTGATATGCTTTATTACTCATACGCTAACATATGCTGACATTGCATTTAGCAAAAGCATGGAACACGACCAAAAGTTCCAATTTTTAAACACATTTCTTATAAAGCAGACGTCATCAGTCATCAGTTCCTTTCCTGCATAAATATATTGTAATACTAGTTAATGAATAAAGAATACAATAACATTTCATAGCTATAGAAGTGGTGACATAGTTATTATTTATATATAAAACTGTGTAACGAAACACATTGAAGCAATGGAAAAATTTGTGGAACGAAAAAAAAAAGTTCATTTTTTAAAAATAACTTCTTTAAGTTCACACGTGTTTCTTGTTCTGGTATGGACGTACCCTTCATCTGTTACTTTAGTTGTTCTATTTGATGGGAAACGTAAATTGTGTAGAAATTTTTGAAGACTCAAAGCGGTTAAAATGCAATTTGTAGCGTAGATATGCTAATTTAACATTTGGGAGAACGTTTCTCCCATTTCTCACTTTCTGCTCAGTTCGCAGCTATACGAATAGTATTATTGTCCTAAAGTTGCTTAAGCTTACCTAAACCTAAATGTATCGAAACTTTTCTTTGCAAGAAATTCCGTCACAGCAAGCCTTCCCACTATCTTGCGTATGATCAAGACACCCTTCGACCCTTACTTTAAATTCCTGTTGCCGAGCGAATGAACGGATAAATTGCATTATAAAGGATGAAATTTCAAAAAAAAGAAAAGACTATTACTATCCTTTACTCCACGAATATTTCAATTAGCTTAAATCTCTTTACATAATATTTAGATTACACACATATATCATATATTGATTTCATATTCATATATTTATTTTATCATTTCTAGTTATAGATCTCATAAGAAAAATGTCTGAACTTCAGCCGTTATTGCAATCGGATCGGCCAGAGGCATCCGAAAATCGCCCAGCGTTGAGAGCTGAACAAGAAGAGAATACTTCCGAGAGTATTCTGGATATTAAAAATGACGAAGGAACAGGTACAACTAACGTGTAGTATTTAAAATATAAATAATTTTCTTGTAAAATATTATATTTTGATATTTATTTATCATATTCAGCAGCGTAGTTTCTGTAATTTGCACCTTGGGCGTAAGCTTCATTATATTTTAGTTTTACGTTTTATTCGACCAAACTTTAGTTGTTTACACCTCGCCTATGACTCGTGATCTCTTCGAAAGAACTTAGGTGCAACGTTCAATAGCACTTGCTTATCATTCACTTATATTCAACTACTAATTTATTATACCCATTACCGAAGAATGGGGGTTATATTAATTTTGTCGAAACGTTTGTAACAACCAGAAGTAAGCTTCAGAGACTCCATAAAGTATTCTTGATCAGGGTCAGGGTGGTTCTGACTCGATTTAAGCATGTTTGTCTGTTCGTCTGTCCCTCTGTGATGTCTATTGAAATCATTCTTCTGGCCCAATAAATTTTGCAAAAGAGTTTGAAAACGACTCAAAATAATCCAAGGACACGCTTACAACGCCCACACGTCTATGCAACAAAGACTGCTGTCTGCTTGTTACTCATAAAGTACAACACATACGGTATCAAAAAAAAAAAGAATAATATAACTCCGTTTTTAAAATTGCAAAAGGCATACAACCAAAGGGGTATAAACGAAAAGGAGAAAGGAAAAATGATACGCCAGGAAACAGTTCCCAGAATTAACATATTCATTAATGGCGTAAGTGAGAATGTGGGAAATTTTGAGGAAGTTCCATCTTGAGAAACTTAGAATGAATTTAATCATCCATAGTCTGATCGCATGGTGTAAGCCGAATATTTAAACACTCTCCTATATGCAGTAATAAATGAATTGTAGAATAATTGCTAGCAAACAAAAACCAATTCTTAGAGGATGCATAGCATAGTAAAGACCTTATGCAGCTGTATTATATACATAATATATATATGTATATATGGGTACATTTGACCCTTATAGGGCAGGCATTATTTTGTTTTATGTGATTTATGTAGTTACTTTTGTAATTATTGTTGTTGTTGTTGTGATTGTATGCGTGTTGTTCCACTCGTTGATGTTTTTGATTTTTTTGTAATTGTTACTTGTTGTTGTTGGTTTCGCCGTCTTTTTTTGTATAGTTAAGGTTTTTTTGTTATTTACGAGGATGAAGTCTATTTATTTTGTTTATTATTTAAGTTTCAAAATGTTTATAATCCATATGTATGCGTTTATATAATGAATTAGCGGGAAAGTTCTGTCCTATTTTACTACCAGCAGTAAATTTTACTTATCAGGGGAAGGCAAGCCCGTGGAATGCCTCACGTGGAACCTTATTATTTAGCTTATCTCGCGTCGGTTATATCCATATCGGTTCCATATCCCTTACCAGTTAGTTAGGTGTGAAGTGCATAAATTAGGACATTGTATTCGGTGTGAGTTCCATCAAGGAAGCAATGCACCGGTTGCTTGCAAAAACTTATCTGACACGTTAGGAAGTGAAGTTATAAATGTTTGGACCAACCAAAGATGGTTTCTTAAATTCCGTCACGCGGATTGCAGTCTCAATAAAGATCGTTTGAAGATCTGGGCGACAATGACATTTTATGTTCCATGTTGGAGAGTAACCAATATCTAACCACTTTGCAATTGCAAAGGAATTCGGTTTTCATCTTTCGATTGCTGAGCAACACATCAAACATCTTCATCACAAGATTCAAATCTTTCATTTAAAACATGACAGAACTTTCCCACCAACCTAATATACATATATTGCAAGCAAATTGTGTATTTATATATGTATGTATATGTAAATGTTTTTGAAGGAATATCATTACTACTTATTTGTAGATAGCGATGCAGCAGCACAAAGTTCACAAAAACCGGAATACAATCCTTCTATGCATCGAACATTGGATCATCCAACATCTAATGTGGATACTATGATACATTTACTAAAAGGGAACATTGGTACTGGAATTTTGGCTATGCCGGATGCATTTAGAAATGCGGGTCTATATGTCGGATTATTTGGAACATTAATCTTAGGTGCTATTTGCACGCATTGTATGCATATGTTGGTGCGGTGCTCTCGTGAACTTTGCCAAAGACTACAACAACCAGCGCTTAATTTTCCAGAAGTAGGTTATTGGTCATTTGAGACAGGGCCAGCTGTTTTGAAACGCTATTCCATAACTGCGAGGTAGTAGTATTTTACGTTATATAATGTTAATTAAATTGGATTGATTTTATGTAATTCTAGGCGAATGATAACAACTTTTCTATTTATAACTCAAATGGGCTTTTGCTGTGTTTATTTCTTGTTCGTGGCATTGAATGTTAAAGAAGTTATAGATCATTACTTTGTAAAGTTGGATGTTCGCGTATATTTAATCATTTTATTGGTCCCCATGATATTGATCAATCTGCTAAGAAATCTGAAATATTTGGCTCCTGTCTCTTTCTTTGCCGCGATACTTACGGTAACCGGTCTATCAATATCTTTCTTTTATATGCTACACAATTTACCGCGCACCGACACTGTTAAACCAGTCGGAACCTGGGCAACTTTACCTTTGTACTTCGGTACAGCAATTTATGCATTTGAAGGCATTGGCGTTGTGCTGCCCTTGGAAAACAATATGAAATCACCTCAGGACTTTGGCGGTATAACTGGAGTACTCAATACCGGGATGGTCATTGTCGCTTGTTTATATACATCGGTTGGATTTTTCGGTTACTTAAAGTACGGCGAGAACGTTAAGGGGAGCATAACACTTAACCTACCACAGGATCATATGTAAGAAATTTTCTAATGAATGCTTTAGCTACTATTTACTTATAAGACGACCTTCTCTTATTTTAGTCTTTCTCAACTTGTTCGTATTGCTATGGCGATTGCGATATTTTTATCTTATCCATTGCAATTCTATGTGCCCATGAATATTGTAGAACCAGTTGTAGTTAATTACTTTGAAACAAACCGAGCCCAGTATTTGGCTAACACAGCTTTACGTATTGTTTTGATTACATTCACGTGTAATATACATCCCGCTAAAAATTAAACTAAGACAATTGTATTCAATTCTATTTTTTATCATTACAGTTATATTAGCTGCATGTATACCAAATTTAGGACCAATTATTTCACTTGTTGGTGCTATCAGTAGTTCTGCTTTGGCTCTTATCGCTCCTCCTATTATTGAAATTATTACTTTCTGGGCTGTGGGATATGGGCGTTATAATTGGATGTTATGGAAAGATTTTGCAATATTAATATTCGGCATTAGCGGATTCGTATTTGGCACATATGCAAGTACCGCACAAATTTTATATCCTAGTATTAATTGAATGTAAAAAGCAAACTATATTACATACATTACTTCTCATCCTACCTACCTACCGAATTCGAATAAGCTGTAAAGTTAAAGCGTTACAATTGCGATAAGCAAAATTTTACATAATCCCAAAGTGAACAGATGGTAAGACTTTAATGATTAAGAACTCAAACGAATTAATTTTCGTGTTAGATCTAAAGGAAGGAAGGTCACAATAACCAATAAAAATCTATAAATTGACTTAGAACAATAATGATACAGATAAGCTGGTGCAAACCAACCATAGTTATACATATATATATATATATATGTATATAAATGTGTTTATACAATAAATATTATAAAATTTATTTAAAAAAATTTTTCTATACTATATATATATACTATATATATACTATATATATATACATATATTTATGTATGTAACCTTACATATAAAACTACATGAGTCAGCCATGATTTAGTTTCTATTTTACTATACATTACTAAAATTTTAATCTTAATTACTTTTTAATATTTTAGTTTAGAAGAAATTGCGTGCGTTTTTATGAAAATATTTAGACAATATTGATGAATTGCTCTATTTGTTATATAGTATAAAAGTTAGCGCTATTTTGTGAACTTACAATATATATGTATGTATGATATATAGCGAGTACAATTGTAATAAAAAATAAATTTGTTTGCATTTGTTGTTTGTATAATAATATACGAATATATAGATATATATATATACATTATATAAATTATTATTTTACTCTAAATTAATTTATTTTTAACAAAAAAACAAAAAGTGATAAATATAAAGTATTTATTGAAAGAATGTTTCGATCTTATTGATTTTTGTCCTGCATCGGTCGTGGCATAGGTTATAAGTTTGCCTGCGAGAAAATCCGACGTTTGTAATAACCTTCGATTCAGAATCATTTTCTAAACCTATTTAAACTTGTCAATTTGTTTGCCTGAAATTTGTTAATTTATTTTTACGCTCCACCTATAGAATGCATTTAATTGGCACATTGGCTTATTTTGTCGCAAACTGGCGAACGTATTCCACAGAAACAAGCTAAACGTCTCAAATTGCCAAGAAATATGTTGATTATATATTTTTCAGGAACTCAGGAAGCTAAACGACGCAAAATAGAAAAAAATTCATTGCAATAGGAAAAATAAATTACATTATTACATTATTTTTCTACAATGTGTTTCTACAGAGGTGTAGCATGCGTTACACTTACAAAATTTACAAGTAAAGCCCCGCATAATTAAAATACAATATAATATAATTAATAATAAAATAATATAAATACAATAAAAAATAATATAAATACAATATATAAATACAATATAAAAAAATTAATAATAAGTACAATATAATGAAATATTATATATACAATATAAGTATATGCCAGAAGATAAAATAGGAAAGCAATATTTGCACCTTAATTACGCATTAAAGTAACTGTATTGAAAACGACGAAACATTTTTAACCGGTTTCTCCATCCAATTTTCACCGCTGAGCACCAACCGAATGATATAGCTCAAAAGGCTTATTCTATGGTCTATACCATTCGGGCACGTTCCGTTTAGTTTGAAGAAGGGAACAGGGTTCCTAATGCTCGTCATCGTTCTCATTCCTATTTTATCTTCTGGCATATACACTTCGAAAATTTGATATATTAACTTATAAACTACCTTAAAAGCTGCTTGCATATCTTCTGTCACCAAAATGGGGCGTAAATATGTGCTTGCTTCGATTTCGACGTCTTTTATTGCAGCTTGGTCATTGTGAATTGCGAAGTCTCTCAGACAGTCTTGGCATCGCAATTCATCTCTTATGACCTGGCCTACTGCGTATCCGGTCAGTAGCCGTAGGTATTCCTCTGCTTGCTGCGGTGTGTTGATGTCTTGGTTAACTTCAAAGCCCCTACCATCCAGGCCAAATGGTGGTAACGCTTCTTTGGCCGGTTTTGGCGTGCGGTAATCGAGCAACTCCGTGAGTTGATAATCATTTTCATTAGTTGGGCGGTTCCTATAAAATTTGACCTGAAGTCTCTTTAATCTCCGGGATAGCTGGTTGATATCCCATGCCGATCTTGCTCGTTTTTGAAATTTAGGCGCCGAATTACATATAAATCTTTCGATTAGATCTTGACTTACCCTGTACCCTTTTATTGGGACGTCGGGGTAAGTCTCTAGCAGTTCGTCGATCAATGCGACGAACTGTTCAATTGTCGACATTGATTCTGTTGCTATCAGCTGGGTGGTATATTCTTGTTCGAAAAATTCTCCAGCGGATTGTAGGAGATCCTTTTTTTCCTGTCAATTTGAAACGTTTAACTCGTCACGTTGGAAAACGTTTGCCAGTTTGGTGATTGCATCGATGCATTGGCTCGTTATTATTGCCTTCTCGTCAGTGACTCGTTAGGCCTTGATTGCGGCTCTAACATAGGCCGAGTTTGCGTTGCAGAAGAAAGCTATGTAATCTGGTATGAGAAGGCGCACTTTATTTTCAAATCAAGACAATGTGATTACTCACATAAGTGTACAGTACTACAATGCTACAAAGCTACAATCATTTCATATTATAACGGCACAATTTGCTCTACAATCAATGTTATCCGCAATTTTTGCAAGGATTTAGCAAAGACTTTAGGAACTTAAAATTTTAATTAAAAACCAATTAAATACTACTTACCTGGATTCCGGATTTTCGCACAAACCGCTAAAAACCGCTTACAACACTTTTCTGAAGGTGAAACGAGACAAAACAAAATTATATAAATATAAAATAAATCCAAATAAATACAACCCAATTTCACCTCTATATCATCTATAAATTGCCCACAAACTAATAATATCTTTACGATTCGAATAATACTCTCCGAAATAAGATAATTGTGTAAGTTTTTGCCTTTAGATATCTTTTTATTTTTCTGCTATACACTTTGCCAATCGCTTGTAAAATGGCTAAAAAACCGTTAGCCGAAGATTTCTTATACATACAAAACTAAGAAGAACAAGAATGTGCGGAGATGCCAGATGTGCCAGAGATGAAGAGATCACATAAATATCACAGTGTTGCTTCGAATAAGTATAAATAATGATTTATTTTAATCTACATTTATTTATTTTCTATAATTCTAGGTTATAAGATAGTTATTCTTTAAGTTCCCTAACTGCTTCAAGTAAAATACGTAAATTGAATCTAACTTCTTGTTTTTTTACATTTTGTTTCTTTCTTTGAAGACGGACAGACAAGCTTAGCTAGTTTTAGAATAACTCACGGAGTAGATCGGTGTAGTAAAGGTGTAGGTTGGCCCATCTAAAAATTATTTTGTTTATTGCATATATCCTCACCAGCTTAATACAGCCTTGCACCTACCAAGTGCTTTAGAGCATAATAAACTGAAATATGAGAACCTATTTCACCAAGTGCACATAGTATTTAGAGTAAACAATTTTTGTTTTATTTAAATGATATTTTTAATGTATTTTTAATGTAATGTAAATAACATCAAATGTAATGTAATGTAAATAATGTTTATAATTATTCTTTTAGCTTTTGTATGAAGAGTTGTGTTTGTCAGATAGATGTGGCTGGAGTTAGCAATCGGATCGAAAAGCAAATCCAACAGACAGGCGGATTAATTAAAAGTTTAGCCTTCGGCGAAAATGGTCTCGCGAAAATCTAGCAAGCTTATCATCCCTATTCTCTTATGCTTTTTGATTAAATTCGCATGCAGTTTCTTCAAAAACGCAAAAAAAAATCAATTTATTAAAAAAAATTAGAAATTCATATAATTAATATTTTACAAATGAAAAAAAAGACAAAGAAAATAATATAATATAATACAAAAGCAAAAAATAATATAATATAATACAA